>APFE030387433.1:300811-357198 GCA_000404065.3 Pinus taeda
AAGCATAATCTATTGAGTGTCAGTCAGATGTGTGATAATGGAACCGAGGTAATATTTCGATCAGATGGGTGTAGTGTTCGTGATCTTGATATAGGAAGAAAAATAATCAAAGGCAGAAGAACTCCAAATAATCTATACATATTTGAAGAAGGAGAACAACAATGTTATTTGAGCAACAATGATGAACATTGGTTATGGCACCGGAGGTTGGGACATCTAAGCTTATCACAAATAAGGAAAGCATGCAAATATTAAGCAGTTCGTGGTCTTCCAGACATCAAAATTCAGACAACACCATATGCAAATCATGTGAGTTTGGGAAGCAAACCAGAACTAACTTCCCTGAGAAGGAAGGATCAGCTAGCAGGCCTCTTGAGCTAGTCCATACAGATGTAGGTGGTCCATTTAGGACAAGGTCACCTCGAGGAGAAGAATAATTTATATTATTCATTGATGACTTCTCTAGGATGGTTTGGTTAGGACTTATGAAGCACAAGGATGAAGCATTCAAAAAATTCCAATCCTTCAAAGCCCTGGTTGAAAATGAATCAGATTAGAAAATTAAGTGCATCAGGTCCGACAGGGGTGGGGAGTTTACGTCAAATGAATTTTTCAATTTTTGTGAAGAACATGGAATAAGAAGGGAATTCTCTATAGCTAGGACTCCTCAGCAAAATGGAGTGGTGGAAAGGATGAACAGAAAAGTCCAAGAAATGGCTCATGCTATGCTTGATGAATCTAGAACTCCCGCAAACTTCTGGGGTGAAGCTGCATATGCTACGGTTGTTATTCTCAACAAAACAAATGTCCAAGTAAACAACACTCAAACTCTGCATGAGCTCTGGTATGGTGAGACTCCTTCGGTAAAGCAATTCAAAATTTTTGGGAGTAAATGCTTTATTAAGAATACTGATGAATAGCTTCGCAAACTTGAACCTAGAGTAGATGAAGGCATTCTACTTGGTTATTATCCCTACAGTAAAGCATATAAGTGTTATAATAAAAGACTTGGAAGAATTGTTGATAGCATTGATGTAGTGGTTGACGAAAAAGGATACATCCCTAGGCAAGTAAATCATGAAGATATCGAAGAGGATGAAGATTACCCCCAAAATCAGACTCATGATGAAGAAGAGACCCATGATGAAGAAATCCATGAGGAACCAGAGGAACAAATAAGGATAGAAGAGAAGACTCCTTCCAGGTATGTTCAAAAGAATCATCTAGAATCACAAATTTTGGGGCAAAAGGAGGCAGGTGTACAAAAAAGAAGAACAATTGCAGATGCCTCAAGCTATTTGGCATTGCTCTCCTCAACAAAACCATAAAATGTAAGAGAAGCTTGCAAAGATGAATGCTGGGTCAAGAAAATTGAAAAAATAAAAAAGAACAACACTTGGGGGTTGGTTTCTAGACCAAAAGATAAGAATGTCATAGGAACAAAATGGAACTTCAAGAACAAGTTGAATGAAAATGGGGATGTTATTAGAAACAAGCGAGACTTGTTTGCAAAGGGTATGCTCAACAAGAAGGAATAGACTTTGAAGAAACTTTTGCTCCTGTTGCTAGACTTGAGGCCATCCGAATGTTCCTTTCTCTCTCCAGTTTTCAGAAGTTCGAAGTATTTCAAATGCATGTGAAATCATCCTTTCTGAATGGGGACTTAGAAGAAGAAGTGTACATTGAACAACCAGATGGTTTCATTCTTGGGAATGATCCAAATCTTGTATGCAAACTAAAAAAGTCTCTCTATGGTCTTAAACAAGCTCCAAGGGCTTGGTGCTATCGTATAGACAAATATATTCATCAACAAGGATTTTCAAAAGGATCAGCAGATAGCAATCTTTATATAAAAATTGAAAATGACAGATTGCTAATACTTGTTGTGTATGTATATGACATTATCTTTGGCAGCAATGAAGAAGCTATGAGTCAAAAATTTGCCTTGGTGATGCAGAAAGAATTCTAAATGTCTTTGCTTGGAGAACTGACATACTTTCTTGGATTGAAAATCCAAAAAAATGAAGGCGGTATCTTCTGGTCTCAAACCAAGTACCTCAAGCAGATTCTGAAGAAGTATGGCATGGAAGATTGAAAACTAGTATGTACCCCTATGGTTACAGGATGCAGTCTCAGTGCAAATGATGAATCAGCAGCAGTGCATCAACCAACCTATAGATCAATGATTGGAAGTATACTTTATTTGACAAGTACCCGACTAGACATCATGCATGTAGTGGGAATAGTTAGAAGATTTCAGGCAAATCCTAAGGAAACTCATCTTCAGGCAGTAAAGAGATTTTTCAAGTATCTTCAAGGAACTCAAAACTATGACTTATGGTGTCCTAGAGATATAGATCTCACTCTTCATGCTTATACAGATGTAGATTGGGCTAGAATCATGGATGAAAAAAAGAGAACAAGTGGTGGTGTGTTCTTTATGGGTTCCAGATTAGTATCTTGGTTCAGCAAGAAACAGAGTTCGATTGATTTATCTACAGCTGAAGCAGAATATGTGGCAGCTGCATCTTGATGCACTCAACTCCTTTGGATGATGCAAACCTTGCAGGATTTTAAAATCACTTGTACACCACCTCTCTCCATCTTATGTGATAATACAAGTGCAATCAACATTTCAAAGAACCCAGTCATGCATTCAAATACCAAGCACATATCGATCAAGTATCACTTTATCTGGGAACAAGTGTGGGAACAAAAGGTCAAATTGGAGTATGTTCCTTCTAAGGAACAAGTTGCTGATATTCTCACAAAACCACTACCCAAGGAAACTTTTGAATATCTCAGACAAAAGTTGGGAGTAATGGATGCATCATCTTGCTGTTAAACTTGTCTGTTTCAGAGAAAAAGCAGTGTGCACGAGTTTCCTGAGGAGGATATGCGTACATACGCTAGTTGGTGCAGAGAAAGTCACATATATGGAGGTTTGATGGATATCAGAAGGGACGGGCTCTGGTTGGAAGCTTTCTGATATGCATCTGAAAGAGACCATATGGCACTAGTTCAGGGGGAGCAGATAAATTTCTAATGATGCACTGTTGGAATTGTCTTAGAATCTTATGGTTTTTGTTCACAACTATTGTTGGTGGAACAAGTGGAGAGGGAGAACAGAAGGAAATCATGGTTGCTATGCTGAATGGTGATTAACAGATGTTGTTGCTTGCTGACTTTCATAAGTCTTTCTCTACATATTTCGTCTCTATGTCATGTCTTTTTTTGGTGTGAAGGTCATGTAACGGCCTATTTTGGTTTCCCCACTATGCCTGGGATGAAGATGTAATGTACTCGGTTGTCATGTGTAATTTTCTGATGTATCCCCACTTGGTTGAGTGGATGATCCCCACGTGGTTGGGTGAAGGATGTATGTATTGAGTCTTTTGGTGATAGGAAGGTCCTTTATGGTGTATATGTCATGGTTCGCCTTGAAGAACATCTTTTGCAGATCTTGCCTACAGTCAGGGGGAGCATGGTTAGCAGAGCAAGGCAGAGATTTCAGCATGTACTCGGGGGGAGCACAACCCTTTGCCCTTGATGACAAAGGGGGAGAATGAAAGAGGATCTTGGTGTTTCCATCAAGTCCAAAGTGGGAGACTGTTGGCATTATGATTCTGGTTTGGTACTATGGCACAGGTGTTGTACTTGATGGCAACTAAACTTGGTGACAGATCTCAGTTCAGGTACTCAGACAGAAGAAAAGACATATACGTAGGTTCATCTAGACGAAGACACGTATACATGCGGTTTATACATTACTAAAGTGCATATATGTTGGGGAACTTACTCTTGGTCCATGGTAGTTAGTCCCTGGGATTTGAACCTATGGTTTTGGACCATGGCATCTCATCAGATGTGTTGATCCCTAGTTTTGGGTTCATGGTAATGAAATGTTATGGTTTTGGACTGTGGTATTGTGGAAGGCCTAAGACTATATAAGAGGGAGGAGATCTTGTGTCCAATGATTATCTGAATTATCATTAAATATTTGAAAGAGTGGTAGATCTCAATGCTGGTAATTGGGCTATGGTGCAGATATGGATCTGAATAAAGGAGGAACCTTAGCACAAAGAAGAAGGATAAGTTCTATTGATGGATCATAATCTTTAAGTTTGAACGATAGTATCTTTTTATGATTTTGATCTATTATATGTGGCACTTGCTTGATCTATAACACTGATAATCTAGGTTAGTTACTTTTTTTGAATATCTGAAAGAGTGAATTATCCTTTATAGATATGTATGCAGGTTTAGTGAAGTGAAGGCGCATATACATGCTAGTTCAATGAATGAAAGCAACGTATATGTAGGTTGTTCCAAACTCAGAAGCATATACATTCATGTTGCAGGTTATTGAAATAGCGTATATACTTTAAGTTGGGATCTAGCTTCTTCTGTGTATTGCTGCTATGGTCTGGGTTCAACTTTTGGTGTGTGGTTTCTGGTACTGTGTTTTGGGTACAGCTGTCAGAAAAGTATCTACTTGATTCAGATCTAATTGGTGGAAAGGAGATTGGTTGATGAAGAAATTCTTGATGATTGATTGATGTTCATGGATCCAGTCTGAAAATTTATGAAATGTGGTCCCTGGAAGAGAAGGTTGTAGCCTTCTGTAGGCTAGCACCTACATACTAGTATCTTGGCTAGTGTAAGAGCTAAAGAGGATTGTTGCTCCCTTCCAGGAGAAGCTGGAGAACGAGAGAGGGTTGTAGCTCTCTGTAGGTTGCAGCCTGTGTACTGGTAAAGGAATGCACCAATACATTGTAAAAGAAGTTTCTAATTTAAAAGGAAGATAGAGACGAATTGCAGCAGGTGGTTTTCACCCACATTGCGTTTCCACCTTATATCTTGTGTTCTTGTGTGTGATTGTCTTTCTGATCTGTTTTATTGTCTCTGATTACTGGTTATTTGATTCTGCAACACAGATTAACCACCATCATCAGAAAGATAAATTAAATTAAAAGTTTGCTCTGTATACGCGGTTTTCCTTTTGAATAGTTGCGTATATACGCTGGTTTAACTAACTGAAGTAGCGTATATCATTTGTTTTAAGAAAAGGAATATTTGACTTGATAATACTGATTCACACCCCCCTCAGTATTCTTTCCAACAGATAGATGGGTAGAGAAAATATTTAGGCCATTGGGCTATGGATTCAATCAAGAAAAGCTTAACTAGATTTGATCTATTACTGAGGTAGGAGTCCACGGGGCAGGCTAGTGCAATGAGAGAAAATCTATAGGTTTAAATGGGTGAAAATCCTAACCAGGGCTAGCGGCAATGAAGAATCCTTAACAGGGATTAAGATGAGGAAGGGAAGGATGGCCAGTTGTATAGGGCAATGAAGAATCCTATACTATGGGCCAAAAGAGGAATAAACTAGAGAAGTAAGGAGGCAATTAAGAATCTCCAGACCAAGGCAGTTTAGAAGAAAACATAAATAAAGCAAACAATTAAAACATAGAGAACTTAAGCTAATTTTGATGATATCATTCCTTGTTTTCTTTTAATATTGTATCATAAACACATATGAATATTTCATAACATAAAGAAAATACAATATCTAAACATGAGAGTTGATAGTTATTTGTTCCAAATGTGCACAAGAATCCAGTGAAATGTACTCAACTTTATTTCATTTCCAGTAAAACCAGTCTTGTCTTGAATACAATAGCTCCTTGGCTCCAAAATAATATGTCTACAAAAATGTATTTTAATCCACCTAATTACTTAAATTTGTGAAGTATTTATAAAAAATCAATATAAATATCTCATAACCATATGAGATTTATTCTAGCAAGCAAAAAATATCTTCAACATTAAGATAGAGACAAATGGAAAATTGTTTGCTTGCTCTCCCTTTATTTGTGAATGTGCTGGCTGCTTGAATTCAGATTTGGCTCTTGCAGTTGCCTTGGTAGTTATGTGCTTGACCTATTGACAGTCTTTACCTATGCTAATTAATCCTGTATTACATGTTTTCACTTGGTAATTATCTTTACCCTCTAGATTTACTATAGTAACTTATAGTAAATCTGTCAAATTGGTTCACCATTCACTATCTGGTAATTTTATTTTGATCATTTTCCTGTAGACTTCATCCGCTTCTGTATATTTGGAAAAATTTGGTTTGCTGGTGAACAAGTGCTTCACTTCATGTTCTATATAGAATAGATTCTCGATGCCATCATAAAGTACTTTTCCTGTAGGCAATGCTTTTACCCCTAAAGAAGTGGCTTAGCTCCTAGCTTGTTTATTCAATCTCTCAATGTAATCTTCCTGTGTCATTAACTTGTCATGTATAACCAATGGACTAGGAAGTCCTTTTTCTCTCAAAATGCCATATTTTAACATAAAGTTGTCAATGTGTACTTGAATTCTTTGACATCTTTTCTCCAAATTAAGCATCAGGTTCCTTTTAGTAAGAACCTTCTTTATCTCAATAATAGTTGTTGTTCTATCCTAAATCTCTAATTCATCTAGCTAGTACTTGTTTCTACTCTTCAAAAAATATATCAAGTGATTTACTTCCTGAGGCTTGTCTCCTAGTTATTTCTTTGTCTTTTGTATGGCTTCCATGGCTATTTTGACTAATTCAGTTTGCTCAAAAATAACCTGAATGGAAGGCCAAATATCATTGATGGAATCAATGATATTGGTGCACCATATATCCTTGATATCTCCCGATGGATTTTCTAGTTTCAAATCCTTTTCATGGATTCTTATTCTTTCCACCATCCTTTGGTTTTTCCATGCTTCTTCTTTATGCTGAATTTGTCCAAGTTCGCAACTTGTTTCCAAACTTGTCACTTCCTTTCTGAGCTTCTTCAGTTATGTGGCCTGGATGCTCATTTGTTCCACAGCCTTAACCAATTCATCCGTCTTTTCTATTGTTATCCCTGTATTGGTAAATGTAGCTGTGGTGGAAGTAGTAGTTGCTACTGACAATGCTATTACTGTTGGAATCATTGGTGCCAAGGAAGCCGCCAGGGTGGAGGGTACTGCTATGGAAACTGTAGGTCTCACAGTCTGAGGAGCAGTGGCCAGCTCACTCTGTTTGGACTGTATGAAATTCTCCAATTCCTTCTCAGTTTCTTTTACTTGATCAATCAACTTAATGACTAGGTCCATAAGTTCTTCCTCATTTTGTTTTTCTAAAACTTCAACAGTTTGAGGGTGGTGAAGAGGAGGAACCTTGAGCTGCTTCTTTAGTGCAGCTATCTCATCATTTTTCTTGTTTATTAATTGTTTTGCTACTTTGACATCCTTGGGATCACGCCCCAGCTCTATCACCAAGTCTTCCAAAGTCTTTACTCTGGTTTCATTGGCCTAAGAAGATGCCTTTTCCAATTTAAGATGTGAAGATGTGTTATTCAGTGGGTTCTGTAGTTGATGAGCTGCAATTGCTTTGTTGGTCAATGTGGAGTAGACCATTTCAGTTGTCTGCTTATGCAGCTCTATTTGATCAATTGGGAGAACATCCTTGAGAAAACTTCAAGATCAGTTTTCAAATAGTCATCCATTGATCTTGGTTGTTGTACAGCTGGCTTAAGAAAGCTCATCTGCATCTTGCCTTCTTTTTTGTCAAAGGTTGACGTTATCCTTGTTTGGTTCGTTGGAGCCAGTTTGAGATAATGAGCATAGGTTTGAGCCTTTAGTTTTTCATTCCTTCCCTTGATTTCTTTATACTTTTCTTTGATATCCTCGCTCTAACCAAAAGGAGCCCTGAAGGAAGATACCTTTGTGCTTTGTTGCCTTTCTAATATCTGTAACTATGAGGTAGATGGTGTACATTCTAAAGGGATAGTATGCACACTATCACTTCTTTCTGCCACTATGTTTCCTACTATTTGCTCGATGTATTCCGGTTCAGAGAATGTGTTTAACCTTTGCCTCTTAGCATAGGTTTGATTAACAGGTATGGTGGAAGGAGTGGCATTCTCTCTGTCTCCTTTTAGATTTTTCTCCTCATTTATAGGAGTCTACAAAATGGGGGGATTGTTCATATTTTGTTTTGTTTGATTGAGCTCCTCTGAAATCTTAATTAGCTCTGAATCTTCTGCCTGTTCTGATGATCTTGGTTTCCCTCATGGCCCTGCTTGCTCCGAAGTTTGTCCACTGTGTTCCTGTGACTACCTTTGAGATGGAGTTTCTCCAAGCACCTATACAAATAAATCTTCATCAAGCCTCCTATCTAAATCCATCAATACATTGTCAACGACAACCTCTATACTATCTTTATCTACTAATATATTTTCCACTCATTCAGATTGATTGGCATATTGTTCAATTTCTGGGATCCTATGGTGAATGTAAGGAGATAGATTATTTTTTTGTCTCCTATTACAAATAAAGCTCTGGGATCATACGTACACATGAAACTCTGTTTTAATTTCAACCTTTGGAGGATTTCATCTACATCCCTTCCTGCTTCCCTACTATTACAAATTAAAGGGCCAAGATGATCTTTTATTATTAGTTGGGCATTTTTCTTGGTTCTAACAAAATGCACCTTATCTGAATTGATTATTTGTCTATAATACTCCAGAAAAAATAATCTCATGGGGAGGTGCTTTGGCATTTTGTAAGGTGGCAAACTCGCATCCATATATTATGATTTATGTATGGTTTTGGTACCAGTACCAATCCCCTACTTTGTATTTCTTTGACAATTGCAGGATCCTCTTGATGTCTGCACTGATTTTGGGAGGAGGGATTCCTGGAGAAATGGTAGCCACTAGGTGTACAAATAGATCAATTAAATGTGTATATTAGTAGGGAGAATTAAACATGTGGAATAGAGGGGTCCAAAAGATGACAGATCTAGGATTCCCTTTGGTATCAAGTTTGATAGTGAAGAAACAAATGGTATACGACTGATGAATATTTGAACAGTCTTTCATTTTCTAATCTCAGAAACTAATCATGCATCTTATTTGAGATGAATTTTGCATAATCAAGTTTCACTGTAGCAGGTTGTCTAGGGGTAAAAATAGACATGCAGGCTAAATTGATATCATCTACATATTCACTAATGGTAAAACCTCAAATGCATAATATCATTGATGTGATATCTTTGCCTAGATCAGAAAAGAAGGATGACATGTAAGGGAGGGGATCCTTTGGCATGTATTTTTCTTCAGCAATGAGAGTCTGGAGGATTTGAGTACTTATGGAACTAGATAGCTTGGAGAAATTTTCAAGTAAGTTACCAACGGTAAGGGGGTTGAGGTTTTTGCCAGGTTGTAATTGTAACATCTCATTTATAGATTTTGCGATGATAGTGAATAGGAATTTCTAATTTGGGGACATTACGTCTCTCATGATAGGGTCATAGTTTGCATGACAATAGTGAACAATCTCCGAGAAGACATGAATACTAGGGAATTGATACTTGGGCAGGTTTGATTCCCAGAGGCCTATCTTATTTGCATGGTTCAAGTAGTTATCTCAGTGTTTGCAATGCAATGTCAAAGGGGATTCTTCAAAGATGAGGCCTTTAATATGAAAATCTTTGTCAGCCAGGGGAAGATGGTCTAAATCTCTGTGGGGCATAGTAACTGGCGTGACATTCAAAGCAATTGGGGTGTCCACCCTTGGTTGTTGTGGATTCAAGTACGGGGGCAAAGAATTGTAGGGAAATATGAAAAAATGGATTATCACAGAGTATATCAAGATTATTAGACAGTTGAACTTACTAAATTACTTAATTTTTTAAAGAAATTTAGCTCAGGTTTAGCACGAAAATAGGGTTTCTCAGTTGAAAATAGGGTAAATACCTGGTTTCAGTTGTCTGAATGGATTAATGGTACTGGTGCACTGTTCAAAAGTAGTGCACGGTTGACAACTCGGACATACTTTGTGCTTGCATGGAGAACATAAGGTTATTTTCTTGGTAAAAAAAACAAAAACAATGAGTTTTTTCGGTTTTATCTGTAAAGTTAATGATTTTGGCAGGTATGATGGGAAAGTGACAGTTGGCACCAACTGATTGACGAATGTGACATTTTGTCATGTAGTGAAGGTGGTAAGTGAAGGCAGTAAGCAGAATCTATCACACTGCTTTTTGGGACTTGGTGGTATTGGGAGAGGTTCACCCGATGCCATTCATTGAGAGACATGTAGCGGAGGGGTTGATAGTAAAACCACTCACATCGGGTGGGTAAAGGTCGACATCGGAGGCCTCTCGATATGAGCGATGACTGTTAGATATGAAGGGTTCAAATAATATAGTGATTCGGATGTGATTTGGTTGGGGAGTTAATGGAGGGGCCCCCGGGGATTTTAATTGTGGGTTTAGGGCGACTTAATGGCATTGGGGGTGTGTTGATTGGAGGAAGATTATTAATCAATCACGGTTTGATCAATTAATCCCTTTTTGTATGGCAAAGGGTTATAGCTCTTAATTAGTCGCAAATCGACTAATTAATCCATCTAATTCATTTACTATTATGCTATATTTGAAACCATTGGGAAAGATATTTAACATTTGGGATTTTAATTAAATATATGGGAAAGGGGTTTACTTCTCTAATAAAAGTTAAAGTTAACATGAAAACGGAAGCAGAAAAGCAAATTGCGCTAAGTATAATGTATTGATATTTATTTATACATCCATATTTACACATCATAACTTAGGCTTAATGCTTTTTGTGGGTTTTTATGTAAACACAAAGGCTTTTAGGTAAGGTTTATTACTTTCCCTAGGTAAATGGTAATTTCACATCAAGAAAGGGGATTTTTAGGTGAGATGAATGTTTATGGAGGGAGTGAATGTTTGTAAGGGGGTTGTAGTACTTAAACCTTATAAGTTATTGGGTTGAGGGTTTGGTCCCTCCAGAAGTTAGGGAAATGCTCTGAGCCCCTTTAACTTAAGGTTTTAGGTACTTTTGTTTTTTATTCTGGGAAATTTGGGAAATTAGGGTAAAATGAATGGGGAAATTAATCATTTGAATTTGTAAATGTTCCATTATCATCTACACTCTTAGAAACTTAGATGATGAAAGTAAATAATATGACTTTATCAAATCAATCACCATAATTCTACAACCACCCAACTACTTACCCATCTACTCATCCTACCATTTCTCTACTTTTTATTAGGGTGCACTTAAGCTGGCAAAACCCTTATCAAAAATTCTCTTTTCTTTTACAATAGAAATCTATCTAAATCTATCCTTATTACATCTAAGGGCTTAGATTAAACTACTGAGCTCCTTTTATTTTCTCTATCTATCTAATTATCTACTAAGGTTAAATAGTTTGGTAGATTTTATTCTCCATAACTAAGCATCGAATTCAAAGAATGGAATAACCAAGATTAAACTATTTGGTTACCATAGGTTGTGTCATAAGCAACAATTTGCACACAGTCATTATTGTACACAAAAGTAAAATAGCAGTGCCATTTGGACTTACACACTTTCATGGTCTTTTTGTTTTTCTTGGGGTTCAGTTTTCATCTTTTTTGACATTTTTTCATTCTTTTTGTCCTTTGATTTTTCTTTTAGGACATACCCTCTTTACATTTTATAATTTTTTTTTATTTTTTATAAATATGGAAAACATTTGCAGAAAGCAAAGGTATGTACGTATCACAGATTAGACCTTAGCCATTAAAAAATTATGACGCCTATTGTTATAGGAACATAACAGGTTGTAAGGCGAAAAAGTTTAGGAATCAGATGTTAATATTTTCTCTACATCAATGACATGTCTAGCCATAATGGCTCATGAGTGAATGGAACGACTCGGTGTGTCATGAAATCCTCAGTATGGCATGTTATTTAGATATATTTTAATGTATGATATCGTAGAATGAGGTTGGAGATCTATATGAATACAACTAAAAATTATGGTGAGACAAGTTCAGAAAAAAGAACCTTGAATGGTGAAATACATGAATCTAATGATGAAAAGAAGAAGGAATAGATTATTTATAAGACATAACTCATTGATCAAAGGATATGAAAAGTTACATCCTATGAATATGTTTATGGATTTTATCTAAAAATTTTATAGCATGAATAATATTTATTTGTAAGTAGGTGTCCCTTTTATCTATCCTTGGATTGTTTTACTGTGGCTAGAGGCATTATATATGCTTTTAGAATTTAATTTGTAACCCTATATAATAATGTTTTAACATTATGGATTTTGGAATTCTATGTTTCATTCTAGTTTTACCAACCCTTGGAACAAGGATTTCAATACAAGTCATATCCTTATAGAATCATACAGTTTGAAAATTTCATCAACACCCTTTTATAGACCAACAAACTTGTTATGTGAAAATTATATTGTTATAGTAATGGAACCAATCATTGTTCCCATTTTTTTAGCATTGATCCATTACAAGATGTCATCATATCATATCAAAACTTTTAACATCATTGATCAAAATGAGGAATCACTAGTTTGTGGAACTAATAAAATAATATTCACGATAATGTTGTCCTTTAGAGACCTCTCCACAAATTCAAGTCCAACTATGAAACTTTCGTTAACGTTATCTAGGTAATTGAACTGGAAAATGAGGAAGAAATGGAGAAAGATACAAATGCAGAGGAAAAAATAGTGACAGGTGATGTTTGTGTACTCACAAGCCAACATGGGACCCTACCTAACAACAATAGACCAAACAAATGTCAATCATGACTTGGTCAAATTGTGCTTCATATAGAAAGATGAAATTATTTTCTGTTTCTTCAAGTTTAAATACAACTCCATCAAAGCCTCCTATAGGCACTTCATTGTATAATTTAGTTAAGGTTATTTCAATTAGAATACATATAGATTCCATGTGAAGCTGCAACAAATTCCTTGTTTCATTCGAAAGAGTTCAATGTAAGCAGTAATATGATAGTTGATGGTAAAAGGCCCCAACATTATAATCCTTGAAAGTGTTATCATCAATTCATATTCATGTATTTCCTTCCATCCTACAAGTTGGACAATTAAGTTGTCACTTAGCAACCATCTCTGGTTTTACTAGACTAAGAATCATCTACCCCTTTGCATTTGCATAGTGGCTTTCTATAGAAGGGATGCCAATAGAGAAACCAAGAGTTACCTACTTATATTTTAAGTTGGCTACAATATTAATGCATCAAGATGTCAAACACTTACACATGGAATGGATGAACATATGATATTTGATTGACTACCTCTTTTTTTACCCATTATGACACCTGATAATTTTCTTTTGTATTTTCCTTCACCAATGATGAACTGCTTTAGTAATATGCTTTATTATATCACTGTAAATAGTAAAAGTGTTCTTTTACTAACTAAAATAGCAGCTGCCTTAGAAGAAATTTATTAGCATGTCATCAGTAAATAAATTCCCATAATTATACAAGAGGAGATGCATATAGAAAAAGGAAAGAATACACATTTGCAAGGTGAAGGTTCAAAATTATTTGAGATTATTAATTTCCGTAAAATATCATGTTCAAACACTAGAGTATCCCAATTCCTAAGTACTAAAAAACTTAGTTTCCAGAAGCTAGAGATACCCCATAAGATAATCAAAATGACAATTAAGGAACTACAACATACGTGTAATAGTAATTAGAACATATGGAGATTTATTGGGAGAATCTAAGGCAGGAAAAGCTTCAACTGTTCTATCAACAAAGTGTTTTTTTGTGTAGTCAATAGTAGTGAGTAGAACCTTCTAAATAATAGTACTAATTATCTCAAAGTAATTACTAATATTATTGACTAACATGCCGATTTTCAATTTGTGAGATTATGACCTTAGCTCTCCTCCATTAGGAAAATAAAAGTCTTTCATGTTTAGTTGGTACCTCAAAATTGCTTGCACTGAGCCTATTTTGAAATTTTTCAAAACTTTGTAGATCATAGAAGTCGGGGAGCCTATCCACAATTGAAATTTTCAATTTATTAAGTTCATATTCTATAAATTCTGCAACAAACTTCAAGGAAGTTGTATGAGCTACATTAACTACAACTATGACTACTATAAAGTCTACCAAGCTTTGAATATGTGTCCTTTTAACAAGAAAATTTGTGTTGTAAATGACTGTATTGTTCTAGTTTACCTAAATAATGAAATTTATGTGGCATTGTTAACAAGAAGTGAGATAGACTTAGAAATTATTTCCCATAGAATATTGAGAAACATCAATCCACCATGACAAAACAACCTGACGCTTCATCTTAAGTTAATCAGTATTAGAATCCACTCTATTTTTCATCATAGTAGGTTCAAGTGTGTTGTTAGACATAGGGACCGACTGACCCTTCCTTATATCTTGAATTGGTGTAATCTTACAAACATATGTACCACGATATGATTATGGACATCTTGGCTAATGTTTTCATCCTTTATTAGGTACAAAAAGAATATATATCATGCCCTGCCAAGCATATCAAATATTCATGATATAGGGGAAGATAGAATAAAATAACACCAAAAAAACTATTCTAGAAAGCATCCCCCGTTTATTGCTATCGCTAGTCAAAATCCATAATAAGGTCTAGAAATCATTGTTACCATGAGAATTGGGCAACGATTTTGAATGTAGCTCGCGTCAATTATACCAAGAACTCTATCAATGCCTCTACATATCACATTTTTTTTATCACCTCCCGTGAAGAAATTTATTCTATTGTCTATGCTCAATCTACCTTTATGGTCACTATTTTTTTTATATAAGTTTGCTCAAACAGGTACCATCGAATCCAAACAGGACCATATCCTCTATGAAGTTTCCTAATGTTGCAAGAATGCACATACTACTTACCTAGATAGCCAAGAGCATAACAATGGATGCACGTTTTCTTCATGATATTTCATTGATACTCAATGAAGAAAATTCATCATAATAATTGATTTCAATAAATATAGTTCTATGACAAAGCAAATTATAGCTAGTTCCTTCGAATAGAAAGAAAACCCAAAATTTATTCTTTCATGGATCTAACATTGGTAAAGAATACATGGTCCTTAAGGAAAAAAATAATTGTTCAAGGTAATCCTTTGACACCTGACTTGGGATTACCTGTAATATCATGCATTTTCAACATCTCATATCTAGAAACTAAGGCACTTATCTTTAGGAAATTCATCATAATGCAAAAGATAATCTCATGCTTCTTACCTTCATCACCCATAGGAAATCAAGGATCTAGAGTAAAAATAATAAAATAGATTCATGCACTTGAGAATTCTCTAATTCTTCTAATAAATCAATGGGAGGAGGCATGTCACATTAAAAATATGGAAGCTCATTACATGAGTCTTGAAGAATACATGTCAATAATCCCAGTTCTCGATAAAACAAAATGAATCTAAATGTAGGAAGATTTCTTATTATTTTACAAACATACGAAGGCTTTAAAGTATGAAAGATGCAGACAGAATCATGCAATTTTTGAGTTTTTTAAAATTTTCCACTATAGATTTTGCAAATACCTACCCCATTAAGCTACCTAATGACTTCAGGGAAAGCACCCTTTGTGCGAAACATGAGTCAATATCTACTGCATCCTAAGAGTAAAGTGGAAGCCTGCATTTGAAATGGAAACCAGTGTAGTTACAAATGGTGTCTAGAACATTGGTAGCATCCTTCTTATTTCTAGGTTATCTATAAACATCAAAATCAAATGTAAGGTATGCATATTACTTTGTTGATTTCTCAGTTTTTAATTTGATGTAGCATGAAAATTTATTATTTATTCTAATTATTAACTTCTTCCAAAAACTAGATATATAACCTTACATAATGGGGAAATGCCTTTGAAAATCCTTCACGCACAAATATTCCTGAAAGTCTACATTTTCTTGACTTTGTTGAGATGATTTTGCTAATAATCTCTTGGGGGACTGCAAACACTTAGGTTTTCTCCAAGTATTTCCAGGTGAATTTACGTGATAAATATCACATGTACCTTGCCCTTGAGATCTGTTTTTTCATAAAAGTTGGAGTTTGCCTACTAGATTCAAATTTTAGATGATCATGAAACTTTTGAGATTTTTTAGCATCATGGTGTGCCAATCCAATAAATTTTGGGTTTATTCCCCCATTTGAAGATTCCTGTAAAATAAGTTATACATTTTCCTGAATAATAAAAACAATGAAATGACACATAATGCAAACCTTTGTGTTTTATATTCGGCACTGTCAAAAGTATATGATAGTACTTTATAGAAAGAAGGTTTTCTAATAAAATCTTACTTGCAGATACTGCTCAACAAAATGTTCTACAATACTAAAAATGTTAAACTAAATCTTAGAGTTGTTATAGATGCATTCATTATCACTAGATAACTACAAATTCCACAAGTTACCTCTCCTAACACTCTATTAGCTTATCATAAAACAAGGGGTAATTCTCAGTGGTCAAAAATTTCAAGAAGCTTTGAAAAGTTTCTCGTAGATTTTTCTAGGCATCATTATCTTGGAAAAATGAAAAAGATCCAAAAGAACTCTATGAGGAAAAAACCTCTCATATGATAGAATAAAATTGATCCCTACACAACTCATGTTTGTTTGCATATTTTTGGGGTGAATACGCAACAAATGTAATAAAAGAGAAGTCTTGTTAAGAAAAATATACAAAGAACCTAGAGAAATGATGGCTTGCAAAGTATAAATGTCAAGTGACCTCTTACGGGATTCCTAAAGAGTCTCTTGCAGCTTGAAATGTTAGATATGTAGGCGTGCCCATAGGTGATCAATTTGGTAATATTTCATTCAAATGTTTGTTTTGTGGCTCCAGTAAGGCACACTTTTTTCTAGATGCAGATTCATATGGCTTGAAAGAACACAACGTTGTATATTGATGATACATTAACACCCTTCTTAAATGAGAATTAAATATGGTGAATGATGGGAAATTGCAGGATATTTAATTAGGGAAGAAATGATTTTATCTCCCACTACAAAAAATGCCCAACATAAGTCTTAGGAAAAAAAAATAGAATAGAAACTTGTTATGTAAACAAAAAGCACTGAGGCATAATAACGTAAAAGAAAAGGTTTCTGTAGAAATGTAGTTGAGGCTAAAATACATGTGGGTGAAACATCAAATAAATAAAATTATTATCATACCATAATCCAACTATTTCCTTATTTGTTCAAGTGCCTTGGAGGCATAAAACAAGTACGCTCTACTATCCATGAGTAATCTTCGAGCAACAATCAAATTATCTTTTATGTTAGCTAACTTGTCTTTCCAAATGAACAACATCCTCCAAAGACATAAGTTGTAGTGGAAACTAGAGCTCTCTTATCAAGGAAGGAATCTTATGATTCATATGAAGATTTGCATGCATTGTTGCAAGCCTCTTAGCTCATCATAAAAAAGTTGAAAGGTATGCTAGGATTTAAGTGGGCACATTCTGAAGTCCATTCAGCTTCTCTATTAGAAGCAAAAAGTTTTCGCAAGGGACTTGCAATCTCAAAATTTGATTTTAGACTCCTTATAGCTTCCACAACAATTGAATTAATTATAGAATGGTTTTCAGAACAAGAAACACGCCCATGTTATGTAACATCCTCCTCACCTGGGGCTTCCTCTTTATCTTCGTTCTTATAATTCATTTTTATATTTAAGTGATCCATAAGAACATCCATGTCAACTTTCAACAACCCGGGCATTGGTAAATTTGAGATTGTTTGAAACTATGATTACTTGGATGACTAAAACTTCAGTAGAACAAAAACATTATCTACTTCTAGGCTTTCCATAGGTGTGGGATTCACCCGTCATGCATGTAAATGAAAATAAATACTAATAAACAATGTAAATATTCATTTTTGAGGTGTCAAGAGTAAATATCAATGGTTAATTTGAAGCCTTCATGGCCCATCTATGCTTGTTTTGCATGTTAAAGAATGCAATTTAAAAACGTTGGGAAAAATACTGAGGGGGGGGTGAATCATTGTTTTTAAATAATTAAATTTTTCATTTCATATTCTAATTTCTATATGTGACTTTAGTGACATGAACCCACATTTGTATGTGATTGTTCTTAGGACAACTACCATACATCTAGTAGACATATGTTTAAGTTAATTCATCATATGTTGGTCTTCAGCTAGTGCATCAGTGCTTTAACAAACAATCACACATAAGAAACACACATGAACACCAATATTTAAGCTGGAAACCCATTGCGGGAAAAAACCACCTGGTGATGTCATCTTTGTATGTCATCTTTGTACAATCTTGTACTGGTGCAGACTCATACATAACTGAATCAAGCAATCACTAAAACCCAATAATCAACCTCTAACATGAATCAATAAACCATTCACTAAAAAGCCAATCAATTAACACTTAATCAAACCTCAACTAATCAACTAGAATAGTTAGATGACTGTAACCAGTACAAAGAACTCAACCAATAATATTTGATCAACACACATAATCAACTGAAGTCCTGATCATTGAAATGCCAAAATATATATGCCACTTCACATAAGGCAACCTGCCTGCATACACACTTTTCTATAGAGAAACCTGTGTACAAATATTAAAATACTAAAAAACTGAAAAATTGTCTACTGCAATTTTGAAAAGAACACTAAACCATGCTCAGATCTACTGCAACAATCTAAACCAATAGCAAAACAATTTCTAATGTTCAAGCACAATTAGCAAGAATATTAACATTATTCAATCAATCCATAAGCACATTCAACTTTATCATTCATTTGTTTCTACTTAAGACATTATTACCTCACCCAGATCAATCATGAGGACATCATTGACATACAACAGAGAAGTAGAAACATTGATCAAGTTGATCAGTCATTTAGAAAATCCTTACTTTATATACGTGACTTTCAAGAAGTTAACCTGTTTGTATATGCACTTTTGGTGAGACCAACCAGTGTATAGATCTGCAACTTTTGAGCTAAAATTATGCAAAACTTTAGAAAGACCTAGATCATAATACTCAGAGATAAAAACATACATTAGTACTTAGATCTAGTCAATCCATGAGCATATCATAGAATGAAAATTCATTTCATGTCTCATGATCCTCATCCATCATTGTATTCATTAGTGCATAATTATTATATATCTCTTGGATCTCATCCATCATCAAACACTCAGGTGCATACTTAGTATACATCAAGGAAGGCATCAAAAACCCATAACATAAATATTTCCTTTTGATCTAACTCTTCATAAGATATCCATCACTTGAACACCTAGCACTTTGATGTTAACCTCTTTATATGTTTAGCCCTTATCCAATACCATGGGTCAAAACTACATTAGTGTTGTTGCTAATCTTTGAGGGGATCAATATCCATTGTTGCAATCATTACTATGGGCCAATACCATGCTAAGGACCCATGGCATTTATAATACCATGGTAGAAAAACTATACACTACTTTTCTTCTCTCATTCTTTGTGCATACATTGCTTGGCTTAACAGAACCCGCCTATAGTTCTTGAACTTACAACTTTATTATTCCTCTAAGTTGATTCCTCTGAACTGCCATGCATTCTCTCACATCTATAAAAACATCCTATTTATACCTTTAACAAGTAGATTTTCATCAAGAGACAACTTATCAAGTAGGATTCCATTCATCAAATACTTTTTCATTAGGAACAACTCATTAGGTAGGTTGTCATCATGGACACCACCCAATTCATAATTCCAACAATCTCCTCCATATCAAACTTATGATTCTACTCTATAAACATTTGACCGATCATTATGGTATTACGTTCCATCATCTTGTCACCTTTGAACTGACCTGTGGATTCATCTACTTATGCTATACTTGTTCTGTTAAAAGTGAGTTTCCATCAAGGAAAACACATGCATCATAATGCCAACAATCTCCTTCTTTGGAAGTGATGGCAACCAATTTGGTGTTTCATCACCACAAACTGTAAACAACATCAAGCCAAGCACCAACCTTTTCCAAATATCGAGCTACTCTCAAACACCAAGATACTCTCACCCTTTGACATCAAGGGAAAAGGGTTGACCAATGTTGAATGAAGACTTTCATATATTAAATTCTTAATAGGAATATTGAACATGCTCCTTCTGAGTACATGTTGAATTCTCTAATCATGCTCCCCCTGAGCACATGCTGAAATCTTTGACAGATGTATGATGAAGTACATGATTGAATGAATCCTAGAACTTGTCATATGACTAAAGACTTACATCAATAACCCAATCAAAGTGGGTCTGCACATTTTACATCATTATTACATCAAATTCCCAAACAAAGCAGGTGTGGACAATTTACATCATTATTACATCAACTTCCCAAACACATCGGGGTTTCAAAATTCATCATATGTCTAAAAGGACATGGCCAAAATAGTTCATACATGGCTGTGTTTTACACTAAGTAGAGCATAGGTCTTTATGTGACCTTTACAACAAATGATGTACATGAAGTTTAGAGCAAAGACCAAAGAGTTAAGCACAATCATGATAGGTATATCATACACCATATATGATCTGCACCACAAGCATCTGTCAGTAACACCAAGAATAATAACTTGTAAATGTCCATCATCAATTCAGAAGATAAGACAATGTAGCTTTAATATTAGCAACATGTGACTAAGAATGTTGCATATAGATTTTCATATATATCTGCTATCAACATCATCCTCTTGACCTTATCAAGATCATCTTGACCTTTTTCTTTGATAGAAAAAACCTTTATTTATGTTCATAAAAAAATAGCCTTTCATGAATAAGCTAAGAATATGTCATATCTCCAAGCAGTAATGCCTATATCTTCACAAAACCATTCACATCATAGAATTTACATGTGAAAGCACCATAGTTATCATCCTTGACCCCAACATCATCATCAAGTCACTGTAGCAACAAATTCATGTTCTTTTCTCAATATGTCAAACATTTATCATCACTAGGGAGTTCTCTATCATCCCACATTTGATAAGCATCAACCATGATAATCAACATATGTGAGAACCAAGACTATCATCATAAAGTAGGAAGTATTCATTATTCCTTATCATGATGATCACATGACTGAGTAAGCCATATCTTCAAATAGCTATGTCTTCATGAAACCTGCAATAACACCATTCTCTTGGCCAATTTTCTTCATAGAGGAAGATATTTTATAGCAATATCATTTAACAATATGAAATTTAGGTAATCATCCATGTGATCCTTATATGTATTATATCCATCATAGAGATAGAAATTAGCTTCTCATTAATGTGAAAAGCAAACCATGTGCTCACAGTCATTTGTCAAACCTTCTTGATACAATCAAGAGCAACAATACTAAAATAATATACCATGTGAGAGCCAAGAACTATACGAATCCTCATCCATAACTGCACCATATGAAATTTATGCATCTTTGAAGTCATGATGATAACAACATAAAAGAAATGAGTGACACTTATCATCATCAAATAATGAAGTCATGTACTCAAGCTTTGCTTTTATCCTTGAACTTATGAAGCTCATCATGTAAGCAACATAAAATATGTACTATATGCATCATCAAAAGAATCATCTAAATAATCCATAAATTTGACCACACTCATCAAAACAATTATGTGGCTCATGTAATATAAGTATCATCTTTGATTTCATCATAGGTAACCCTTGACCACAGCATAGCATGATGCATCATTTACACACTTCAACAACATAAACATCATATCATTGATAAGAATCATTACATACCAAGGACTTCTAAAGAAAACATAATGCCAACAATGCATTATTAGAAGAATAAAAGATGCTCCCCTTGAACCTATGCCAACTGTTGACTTTCAGATCTGATCATTACATATGTCAGTAAGAATCATCGAGGCATCATCATCAACTAGTTATATGTTAGGTCCCTATACTACTAGTGTAACACGTTACTGTTATTAGTGCAACCCCCTTATTATATTGTTGTGTCCATATAGTCCTCGTATTTTTATTAGTGTGACTCATAGAAGCCCACTATTGTTATTATTTTGCAGTTACATTATTATTGTTTTGTCGGATCTAATTGTATTATGACCCCTTAGACTCCTATATATAGAAAGGAGGTCCTTTCATTTGTATTATCGAAGAATTGTTCATATGTGTAATGGAAAGGAGGATGCCCCTTCGAAGAGGATTATTCCCAAGGTGTTGACCTACCTTTTCTATCTTTTTGTGAGTTGGTTTCATAACATTTGGTATTAGTGCTTTGGATTCTAGGGTTTTGCTACTCAAAACAGGTCATCATGGTATTTTTGCTATAACATCTTTTCTCCAATGTTTCAAAAGCTAAAAACAAAACCCATTTGACAAAAAATCACGTTGAACCTCCAATCCAAATTTTTTATTTTGTCTCGCTATATTTTCGGAGATATGATCTAAGGAAGTTAGGATTTTTGCAAGCTCTAGAATTTCATCTAAAACAGGTCATCATGTAATTTTCACTATAATTATTTTGCAACGAAGATTCATAAGAAAAAAAATACAAATTGAGAAGAAATCGTTTGGAATCTTGGCTCCAAATTTCAAATCCTATCTCATATATATGTTTAGAGATATAATCTGAGGAAGTTAGGGTTTTTGCAGACCCCCAAATTACATTCCACACAGATCACCTTGGGAAAGTTGTCATAACTTTCTGTTTGAACATAATGCTACAATTTCATAAGAAGTTACAGAAAGAGGACGTCTTGTATATTTCTTGAATCAATTTAAGGTCCGTAGGTTGAAACCATGACACGTGGCACTTTGTACTAGTTCTCTCTTCTAAAAAGGTATATAATCAAGCTATCTTGGGAGATTGTGTATAAATAGTTCTTGGAGAATCCAATTTCAATCAAACAGATGGCATTAGAAAGAGGATGCAAAGGGCTACCATAGGTCGTAATTTTAGAACTTAAATATCCAAAATTACAGACTTATAGTCATTTCAAGATGAAGCTCTTCAAATCAAGAAAAAGCGAGATGAGGAAGTTTGATGGCAAGGATTCAGTAAATTGGATCCTACAGATGGAGAAATATTTTGATCTACATGGTGTACGAATGTTACAAAAGGTATATATTGCATCTAATTATTTAGAACCAAATCAATTTTTATGGCATAAAGGGATTTTTTCTCATAAACCGCTTGTTACATGTCAATTTTCATGGAGGAAATGATAGCACATTATGAGGATACAAAGAGCAACACCTTCTTTAGCCAATTGATAAATCTCAAACAAAAGTGTTCAATGGTAGAGCACATTGAGGACTTCCAAAAAGTGAATATAAGGGAGAGTGATATTTCAGAGAAGCAGAGGATTGATGTCTCCATAGGGACTTTAAAGGATAACATTCAACATGAGGTTCATCTTTGGGAACCTCATTCATTGGAGAATCCATTCATGTTGGCAAGAAAAGTGGAAAGCAAAATTATGGCAACAAGGAAGTCTACCCCTCACAACTATAAAGATGGAAGTGTTGTTTCTCCTAGCCTTCCATGACCTACAAGGTTGACACTACAACAATTGGAAGAAAAAATAGAAAAAGGGAATTGTTACAGTTATGATAAGAAATACATTAAAGGTCATAACTATGCTGAGAATAAATTATTTTACATTGAGTGTGAAGAGGAGGAAGAAAAGGATCAAGAACCATCAAAAGAAGAGGATATACACTAGGAACCAACCCTAGAGAAAGAAGAAATGAATCTAACCATATCTTGTAAAGCGTTGATAAGAATTACCACTCCTCAAACTCTCAAGATAGAAGGACATATCAGGAAGAGAAAGATTCAGGCAGTGAAAGATCACATCGAGCAACAACAACAACATATCCAACTTTTAAGGTGCAAAATTAGATGAAGCAACAAGAAGATCAACATCAGATTGAAATATGTTTTGATGGAGGTGATTGGGTATTTTTATGGCTACATCTCAAGAAAGTTATTTATGAGAAGGAAATGTTGGAAATACTACATGCACTTAAGAAATGGCGACCTTGCCTAATGGGAAGACACCTCAAGGTAAAAGTGGATCATGATAGTCTTAAATGCTTTTTAGAACAAATATTATCTTTAGAAGAACATAAAAAATGGGTCACAAGAATGTTGGGTTATGACTTTGAAATCATCTACAAAAAAGGGAAGCAAAATGTTGTTGCAGATGCACTCTCAATAAAGGATGAGGATGTTGAATCATTTTTTGTGCTATTTCTATTATTCAACCAGATTTGACAAATGAAGCTAGGGATGAATGGAAGAAGGAAGAAGAAGTGTAGCCACTCATTCAAAAGTTGCAGAAGATCCCAGTTCAAACAATATTGACAGACCTTGACAAGGAAGAAAAAATCATATCGGAACATAGAGCAGTCATAGAAACAAGAACCCAAAAGCTATGAAATCGATTAATTTTAGAGCATATCATCAAATGGAAGAGCTTACCCACTAAATATTCTAGATGGGAGGACAATTTTTTTATACAAAAGCATCAAGAATTACTCAAGTGTTGAGGAAAACACTTTTTGAAGGAGAGGGGCATGTTAGGTCGCTATACTACTAGTGTAACCCCTTATTGTTATTAGTGCAACCACCTTATTATATTGTTGTGTCCATATAGTCCCCATATTTTTATTAGTGTGCCCCATAGAAGCCCATTATTGTTATTATTGTGCAGTTACATTATTATTGTTATGTTGGCTCTGATTTTATTAAGACCCCTTAGACTCCTATATATAGAAAGGAGGTCTTTTGGTTTGTATCATCCAAGAATTGTTCATTTGTGTAATGTAAAGAAGGATTCCCCCTCAAAGAGGCTTATTCCTAAGACGTTGATCTATATTTTCTATCTTTTTGTTAGCTAGTTTCATAACATTATACATCAAGTCATCAACAACTTATGAGGGCCAAAATCACTTATAAATAGTATCAATAAACTGTAATCATCATCCATCAAAACAAAAAAGACAATTGATAATTTACTAAACCATATCAAACCCTTTTTTTGATTCAGTCCCACTATTTCTTAATCAAACCAACATATAAGTGATTGTGCAATTTGGAAGTCTCATATATACATGACTTGTCTTGATAAGATCTACGTATGAAAAGTGGGATACTAAAATTTCATACTTTCAATTCCCCTTGAGTTTGTTATGATTGTACCTAGTCCTAGAACTTTTGTTGAAACCTTAGTTCCAAGAATACCATTAACATGATGGTTCTTCATTAGAGACTCCATTTTACTCTTTTCTCCAGTCATGTGATGAGAAAATCCACTATCTATGTAACATTCTTCTTCGTCTTCAAATGACCAGATAGAAATAATACACCTTATCTGATCTTCCTTTCTTTCCTTTTGGTGGATCCATCTTTTTTATATTTTCTGATATCATTGTTCTTAGTTGGTTGCTTACCGTATTGTCTACGGTGATCCATAGACTTGGTCCTGCATTGTTTTACCACATTCCCAAACTTGTTAGCAACATAAAATCTTATATGTTTCATATTCCTTATATAGCAATCAATGGATTTGTGACCAAACATGTTGAAAGAAAAACAATATCCCTTAAAGTATCTCGAAGATGATGATATTTCTATGAGACAGTTATTAGCTTGAAACATTCTACTCCTTCACCTGGCTACAGCATGTCCAAAATTATGACATATAAAACATCCAACATTATTGATCAGAGGAAATAATCGATTAAGACTTCTATAGTTAGGAGTAAATGATTTTCTTCGAAGACTTTCTTTCCTTGGTTGTTCATGGGGTTGACTTCTTATCTCCTTGTTGAACATTTCAGATGTTGCATTACAATTCCTTGCCTTGGTTGTAAGATATATTCACCTTTAATAGTTTCATGAAAGCCAAGACCATATTTGATGGCAGGAGACCTTTGACTACTAAGAATATTATCCAAAATCTTAATAATATCTTGAAATCGTAAAATTTTATCCTTTTCTTCTAATTTACCTCTTAAGATATATAGCTCAACCTAATATTGATTTTCCTTTTCTAGATACTGTGTCTTCAAGATTTATTCAACTTTTATTCCTTCTTCCACTTGTTGTTTTAATTTAAGAATCTCATTTTCTTGTGCTTCAAATGCTTTAAGTAGTTCTCGATTCTACTTATTTTATTTTTCAAGATCTTCTTTTAGAGAGACGGCATCAGCTTCAAGACCTTCATAGTAACTGCTTATTTCTTTAAGTTCCTTGGTTGTTGTATCCTTTTCATTCACTTGATTTCTCAATGATGTCACTTCATCCTACAGCCTTTGACATTGATCTTCCTTTTCCTTGTACTGCTTTCTTATTTTGTTTCCTTCCTACAACTAAATTTTTAACCTCATAACCTCTTCTTTGTATGTACATTCCATTTTATCAAGTAGGTCTTGTTGGTGTCTAATTTTATCTCTGATACTTTTAACTTTTACTTCTATTAGATTTCTTTCACTTTCACCCATAAGAGAAAATTCAATTGTTTCACTATCACATTCATTATCTTCTAGATTGCATGAATAGAGAAAGGTATCGCCAATGGACGAAAAATCAGTTCCTGATAAATGTTTTGCTTGTTCATCTTCATTATTGGGTGGTTGTGAATATGAATATTTTCTTCCACCTAATATCCAATCATCTCTCACAATGCCACTATCTCTTTCATATGTCTTCTTCTTTTCAGGTGCTTTCTTCTTTTGCTTCTTTCCCATTGTCTCAAAGCATCTCCTTCAAGCGATCAAGTTTCTAGCAAAGGACCTACTCTGATTACAATTGTTGGGAGAAATACTGAGAGGGGGTGGGGTGAATTAGTATTTTGAAATCAATAACTTTTTCATTTCATATTTTTATTTTTATATGTGACTTTACTGAATGAAAACTACATGTGTACGTGACTGTTGTTAAAAAAAATAGCGTACACAAAGTAGACTTATGTTTCAGTTAATTCATCATATGTTGGTATTTAGCCATTGCATCACTACTTTACGGAACATTAGATCAACAGTAACGATGTGTTGTAAGAATAAAATAAACCATCACACATAACCAACACGCATGAACACGAGGACTTAAGGTGGAAACCCAATACGAGAAAAAACCACCTATTATTGTCGTCTTTTTCTTCTTTTTAATATAAAGAAAAATATTTTTACATTGTTGTATAGGTGTAGACTCATAACAGTACTCAATCAACCACCTGCTAAAGGCTACAACCCTCACTCGTTCTCAAGCTCCTACTAGAAGGGATCTCCAACCCCTTGATTTGATCACCATCTACTACAGGAGGACGCTTCGACTTCCTCACTGAAGGCTCCAACCCTTAGCAACATCCATGGAACACGTTTCATGAATTTTTTCCATATGATCCAATATCAACACATCATAACTTGTAGGCATCTTCTAATCAAATTTTCAGACTAGACCCATTATCAACACTTAAGTTCAATATCCATAATGAAACTATAACTCGTCACTGTAACATAGTCATGAATCTCTGACAAAACTGAATCAACCAATCAATGAAACCCAATCATCAATCTCTAACACAACAAGATCAACCAATCACTAAAACCCAATCATCAATCTCTGACACAAATCAATCCATCAATCACTGAAACCAAATCATCAGTCTTTGACACAACTAAATCAACTATTCACTGAAAACCAAATCAACTAACACTTAATCAAAACTCAACCAATCATGTGGAATACTCAAATTACTATAACCAATACACAAAACTGAACCCAGAATACTGAATCAACACACAAAATCAACTGCAATCATGATCATTCAAATGCCAAAATATATACGCTGCTTCACTTAAGGCAACCAACGTGAATATGCGCTTTTCTGTAGAGAAACCTGCGTACAAATCTTAAAGTATTGAAAACTAACAACTTGACTACTCCAATTTGGAAGAGAGGATTGAACCATACTCATATCTACTCCAACACTCTGATCCAATAACAAAATTGTTTCTTATCTTCAATCACAATCAACAAGTAATATTAACATTATTCAATCAAGTCATAACACCATTTGACTTCATCCTTCAATCATGTGTACTTCATACATTATTACTTAACCTAGAAAATCATGAGGACATCATTGATAGATATCAAAGAAGTAGCATCACTAATCAGGTTGATGAGTCATTTAGAATATCCTTACTTTATATACATGACTTTGAATAAGGTAACCTATGTGTATACACATTTTTCGTTAGACCAATGATCGTATAGATCTAAAAATTTTGACCTAAATTTCGCATCTCTTATGAAATTTAGAAAGACCCAGATCATAATATTTAGACATAAAAACATGAGTTAGAAGTTATATGTATTCAATCCATGAAAAGATCATACAATGAAAATTCATTTCTGGTCTCATGATCCTAATCCATCATTGTATTCATTATTTCATAATTATTACAGATCTATTGGATCTCATCCATCATCAAAATCTCACGTGCCTACTTATTTTAGATCAATAAAAGCATCAAAAACCCATAACATGCATATTTTCTTTTAATCTATCTCTTAATAAGATTTTGATCACTTTCACACCTAACACTTTGATTTTCACCTCATTATATAGTTTATCCCTTATCCAATACCACGAGTCAAAACTACATTAGTGCCATTGGTAATATTTGAGGGATCAATATTCGTTGTCACACTCATTACTATGGGCCAATACCATGGCACAAAAACCATACACTAATGTTCCTCACTGATTTGTCATCCATATGAGACTTGGGTTACTAGAACATGCGTATAGTTCTTGAACTTCAAAATTTTATGATTCCTCTAGACCGATTCCTCTAAATTTCCATGCATTCTATCACATCTCTAAACAAATCCTATTTATATATTTAACAAAGTATATTTTCATCAAGAGACAAATTATCAAGTAGGATTCCATTCATCAAATAGGTTTTCATCAGCAACAACTCAGCAGGTAGGTTACCATCAAGGACAACAACTAATTCATAATGCCAATAATATCCTCCTTATCAAACTTCTGATTCTAATCTCTAAACCTTTGACACATCATTATGGTATTATGTTCCATCATGTTTTCACCTCTGAGTTGATCTGTGGATTCATCTAGTTACCCTATACTTGTTCTGTTACAAGTGAATTTCCATCAAGGACAATAGATGCATCATAATTCTAAGAAAAAAAATATTTCAGCAAAATCCAATAAAACGTGCAATGCAATATATTATTACAAATGTCATTTGAATAGTAAGTTTTTAAAATGACCTTCAAAAATTAGTTCTTTAATTATTTTTACCAGCTATCAAACATACAAATATAAAGAGGTTGTGACATGACTATTTGAAGCCAACATGTTATTTTTAACTATCTAGAAATCTTGGTATCTTTTGTGGGTGTTGAGCCCATGGAAGGAAAATCATCTTCATACTAGATACCCTAATCATATCTTAGTCCCAAAGCTAATTCCATGAAATTCATATATCCATCCCCACCTACAAATAAACCGCACATATCCTCTAGTTGTAAAGGTGCATAAGCGGAAATATAGGAACCTAGGGTAGAGTGAAATGTAGGGGTACATACAAATACATTGGAGATCTAGTTCACGGATTTACAAAGTCATCAATATTAGACCCATCACTAGAGGAATAGACACAACTAAATACAGGAGGAGGAGAAAGATAATTTAGAGTGGGGTAAAAGGCAAGGTCATTGGAATCATTGTTTAAGAGCTAAGTAACTACAGTGAAGTCCCGCTTTCTGATTGGGAAACTTTCTAACTTGATTCTATTGGAGAATTCCAAATGAAATCAAGGAGGATGCATCATATTTAACAACCATACAAATTAATTATAAGGAGGTCGATTGGTACCAACAGAATTTGAAGAAACCAAACCAGACAATAGTACTTACTAAGCATGGGTGACTATTTGAAACCTTTGACATGGGGGTAGGTTGCCCTAGTAGTGTGGCAAGGGAGTAAATTATGATCTATTATCCCAACAGGTTACATATGGTACTTATGACGAAGCACTTTTTGGGTGGAGCGAACGATATACCTTAGACAACTAAGGTACTTCCTTGAACATATTGAACTTCTCCTTTTCTAAGAGATTTATCATATATATATGACCCGTCAATCTGTAGGAAAGTACTGAAGAACCAATGCTCCCTTTGAGACCCTGTCTTAGATGAAATGGTTTTTTGGTATAGCAAATGCACCAACTTTCATTTATCCTAGCTTCAAACATCTTATGTTTCTCCCCAAAGTTACACATTTCATCTTTGTTTTGTTGCTTTGAGTTTTCCTTATGGCATAGAATGAATCAAACTTTGTTCGGGTTCAATGATAGTAGATAGGAGAAAAGGGTATGTGTATGTTATTATATAATTTAGAAATAAAACTTCAAATGACAGAATGGTGGTGGTGTTCTACTTGCCTTGCAGGGCCTCGAGAGGTGAAGTAGAAGGTGCATTGAAAAGTTGATTGAATATAGAAGTGTATTACCGAAAGACCATTTTAATCGCTCGGGATTGAATTTATCAAGAACATATCAGTTGCATCAACCATTCCAATTTTGTTTGTGGTTGTTTGAATTTTGAATAACTAGAGCCATCTACCCATTGTAATCACCACAAAGACATGTTTCGTAAAAATGGTTGATCAAAACACTAGATTTCCCTCTCATTGTCAATGTTTTTACAGAATTTGGTTATTGTGATAAACCCTAGGTCACTATAGTAGCTCGCATACTAACAGTGTGTTAGCTTCCTGAAATTTTCATCTTTGGGAGGGAATCTTTTGAATTTTACAAATCATAGACTAGTAATAACACATTTCACAATGTCTTTTCACGAGTCTTTCCACGAGTCTTTCCACCGGTTTTTAAGAAAATCCAATATTTTGGGTGTCTTAAAATGGGTATAAAATTGATTGATCAAAATTTTTGGAGGGATATTTTATGATCAAGTTCCCCACAATGATGGAAATTTAACTGTATGTAAAATAAAAAAGGTGTTATGAATGTTTTTGGGCTATTTTAAAAAGAGTCAATGGGCCAAAATTTTAATATATACGATTTTATTATAATCAAAGCCTTAAGAATAAAATGGAATGTTGACTTCCACCAAGATGGAGTGCTATCAATATGAATGATTTTTCCTTTTATTTCAAGTCTGTCAAAGTGATTATACTTGCTAGTGTTAGGTATAAATTTTGTTCAAAAGGTAATCATGTATTATTTGATATAGCTTAATCAACATTTACTTTCATTATAGTTTGATTTTTAGCTTTACCTTTCAAAGAAGATTATATTTGATTTTGATTTTAACGAGGAGCTATAAAAAATCAAGTAAATACGCGCACACAATGATAGTGAACACGTGTGATCACTTACAAGTATTAAATTATTTTTAATCCCATTTTTCATACAACCTGGAAAAAACCCAATGAAAATTATTATATTAAATGAATAATCCCACATGATTGTATCTTCATAGGGAATTTGCAAGCCCTATTCTAAGAAAATGACTAATGTCCCCGTCTTATTGTGACATTTCAATGAATCTCTATTAGGTTATTCATAAGAACTTGACCATTTTATGTAATAAACTTAACCATCAAGTTTCTCATTCAGTCTCGGAGGTTCCTTGTAGTACAAACCAAAATTTGGAGGACCAAAATAAAATATTTTTCTAGCTAAGGAAGAAAAATGTATAAAGGAAATGTATTTCTATAACTAAAAAAAAAATATATAGCACTAAAATGTTCTACGTAAACTACCCTTCTTTTTAAAATACCAAAATATGGTTGTTTTTCATATGGAAATAGTATTTGAAGTCATGCTATGATAGGTAAAAGCTCCTTTTGAACATTTTTGAGGTTTGTATATTCTTTTCAATTATTTATGCTAAAAGCTACACCTGTATGAAGTAATTGGATTAAAACTTAACATCCAATAGAAAATATTGATCAAACAAATAAGCTCAAGCCATAGAAGAAATGGAAACAAACATACTCGCAACATTTTTTCCATCTTAATATCATCGATAAGAAGTCCCAAATGTGCATTGGGCGATAATATTCATGATATCTTGTTCTTTTAGGTCAATTTCCCACTCCTCCCTTAGTTTTTGGGCTTTTGATTTCATCCATACTTAGTTTCTTATGTAAATTTGTTAGATCAATCTAATTTGTTTTGAAAAAATCACTTTTCTTTGGACTCGCCTCCTTCCCTTTTATTCAAATTCATAGGACTTCCCACTACTATTAGCACCATCCTTCTCGGATTCCTTTTCCTCCTAAGGTTTCAAACCTATGTTCATCATGAAAAATGGATCCTACAACCTAATCTAGAACCCAACTAAAGGATTGACACCTTCCTCCTAAATTTTTAGTGAAAGATAAGAGATTATGAGTAGGGAAACATAAAACTCTCTCACAACCTATGAAGGAAGAAGAGTAGTGGGAAATTAATTTTTAGTAAGTCAATTTTAGATTTTAAGGTAACCAAAAATTATATTTTAATAGTTTGTTAATTTCTATGGTACCTTCTTGCCACTATTGGGATTAATTTTTTTTTTTTTTTTACAAAAAGGCGCTCACTTGACATAGAGGGTATATCTAATCATGTTGCAAGCCTAGAGAGTGATAATTTTGGCCTGAGGGCATCAATAAGAATTATATAGGACCTCCCTAATACAAGCACATATGTTCATGTAAGGAGCGAAAGTGGACATGATGTTTACACATAATTGGAATATCAACTAACTATAAAGTAGGTGGAAAATGTCCTCAAACCTACGAATAATTTTATCAATAAACTCAAGTAGTTGTAGGTAGCCCATTATTTTCGAGGAACTTCACTTAGAGATCCAACATACCCTATTAGAAGCTAGTCATAGTTTAGTTTAAATTATTCATTCGTGTTAGTAATTTTAGTTGTATTACTTATTAGTTAGTCATATATTCTACCCCATGACTAAATCATTCATTTATGCTATTTGTTTTTAGTTTGGTCACCTAATATTGTTCATTTTTGGTAGTATTCACTTGGAAAAGTTGCAGTGACTAACATTTCTAGTCACCTAGTAAATGATTTCTCATTTTCTACTAGTGTAGAGACAATTTTCTGAAAATACAACATGAATTGGCATCAAAGACGACTCCTCTCTATTTGATCAAAAAAATTGTTGGAAATGATTTGAAAGGCATTCAACAATGGCACTCTGGATCAACAAATTTCGTTAATCCATTAAATGATGAATTTGCAAGAGTGCATCTATTAACTTTTGTCAAGTCAAGAACACAAGTATATTTCCTAACACCTTCTTTATTGAAGTAAAATAGTTTTAATTTGATGTAAAAATATTTAATTTGGGTGAAAGATAATGTGAAACCTAACAAATTCAATATTTTGAAAACATAAAAAAAAAAATAGATGGAAGGAGTTCTAAAAGTGAAAAAAAAATTCTCTCCTCCTTGCAAAGAATTTGCAGTAATTGCAAACAACTCATTCATCCAAGCAAAATTAAATTTACAGTCTATAAATATGGCACAAAACTTAATTATGACCACAATGTTCAATGTAAACTAGAAACAGATTGTTGCAAAATTCATTGTATGTTGCAAATATTGCAGTTAAAAGAACATTGCCCAATTATTCTTCAGTCAAGCTTCTAACAATACATGAAAATCATATCACCTAGAATCAATTAAGAAAATTTAATCGAGTCTTCACTTAATGCGAACAACATGGCTGCGATAAAATAACTCGACTATTCAAACAAATGCTTTGTTTGCACATCAAGTTTATACATTTTGAGAGTTGAAATATTCTTTAATATTCTTTCTCTTTCCATTTTTACTTCCTGCATCTCACCAAATCATAATTCAGAAATCCTTGCACCAACACTAATGTATCTCTTTTATTTTATTTCAGGTTCTAGAATAGAAAAATACAAAAAAAACTTGTTCATTGCCTTCTTGATATTTTCTACAATGCCTGAAGCAAGTTTTTTTTTTCTTTTTAATAACCAGTTCTTGTTCTGATTTTCCTATAACTTTTGAATCAAACATGTTTTCCTGTTGGAAATGAAAAGAGAGACTCAGATGCACATTATGCAGTATAATAATTTAGTTACATCAAAAATTTTGAGAGACTATGGCATTCTTTTGTTAATAAGGACATAATATCTAAATTCCATACTAACATAATGTAGCTCCAAAATACTTGCTATACCATATTATATACATGCCCATATTTTTCTCTTCACTATTGGAATACTAACTTGGGTTCTCATTTGCTGTGAATTACGAAATTGTGCTGTGTTCAAAAATTGAAAATAAAGAAGGGAAAAAAAGGGTTGCATGTGTATTGATGTCTTCATTTCTATATATGCTCAATGGAATTCTTTGTGTTAAAATAATCCACTACATGAGAATTGAGATATTTGTGTCCTCCTTTTTTTCCCATACATCAAGTCCTCCTTATTTTCCTATTTGCATAGCTATTTTTCATGTTGTGCCCATTTGATGATTAACTTTCTTGTTCTCCTCTTTGGAGCTATATAGTGTTGCATTGTAGTTCTATACAATTGCAAATTTATAGCCCAATGAATTAAGAGAGTTTGTATCTCATTTATGTTTTCTAATTTTTATTGTATCCTCTTAAAATGCACCTCAACTCACATTTTTTTTTGTTGCAAATTTAGCTAGTAATCCTAAGGAGATTGTGGTTTCATTCATGTCAGGATTACTCGAATAGGTTCCCAATAAAATAAAAAAAAAATTCTCAAAGCTTAAAATTGAGATAAATGTTGTAGTTTCTTCAACCACTTGTTTCTCTCCAAATTTTTTGATGCATCATTTTTTTAATAAGGCTATTAATATCTTAGTTGCCAACAACATACGTGTAATTCCAAAAAAATTAACATACCATCATTATATATAATTCCATGTTTTATTTCCATTTGTATGCAATACTAACTTGAATTCTCATTTGGTCTGTAAATTCTGAAGTTGGTTATTTGTTAAGGAAAAAAACTAAAAGAATAAAAATAAATAAATAAGAGCTACAAGTGTCTCAATTTCTTAATTTCTATATATGTTCAATGAAATGTTATATTTGAAAAAAATTATGTACAAGAGCATTGAGATATATGTGTTCTCTTTTTTTGTTCACATATATCAAATCTTCCAGAAAAATCATTTTTCTATTTGCACAAATGTTTTTTTCATGTTGTGTGCTTTTGTTGATTTGCTTTCTTGTATAGAGGTTTTCCTTTTCAAAGCTATATATCATTCGATTGAAATTATATGTACTTACAAATTTATGAGCTAATGAATTAACAAAACATGCATCTCATTTCAATTTTCCTTTTTTTTGTTTCCTCTTATAATGCATATCAACTTGGAAAAAAATTTCAAATCCAACTATAATATAAGGAAAATGTGGTTCTTTTTCCCCAACCATAAATGGTAATGAGCATGTGTGGTTTCTCCAGCCACTTGTTTTTCCTTTGCAAGTTATTTTGATTCTTATTAATCGTAGCATTTGTTATTAGTTTTGACTCTTTGACGTGTGAGATTGAATATTTAGTGAATGGTGAAAGGAATATGTACTATTTGTAAGTCAATCATCCATTTTTTTATAGCATAATGTCATTTCTAATGAAATAATAAAAATATATTAGCTATTTTTGGACTTTGAACTATTATGATAAAGTTTTCGATATGACCTATATAATCACATTTACTTGAACATAATACCAATATTTACCGTTTCCCCACCCAAACTAGATAGAATTTTTCCCTAATAGTATCTATTAGGTATTTATTTATTTATTAATTTAAGCATATATAATTTACTACTCGATATATATTTCAAAAATGACATTTAGAAATTTGTAAAATAATCTTTGAATCATTGGTGACATAGATATTTTTTTTGATCTCTCATGTCACTTTACACTCTATGTTTTGGTTGTAAGAATAGTCAATCAATGTCATTGATACAAATATAAGTAAAATTCTATCCTTGGACTCACCTACTTTAGAACTATTGCAAACCTCTTGCATTGTTGAGCCAAGTTCTTTTATCCCTTCATTTATTAAGCATAGTAGAAATATGTCCAATGTTAACTCAATTTCATTTAGCCCAGAATTTAAGGGAGAAACTATTATTTCTATGATTACATGAATAAAAATATATATGTCATATGAGCATTTGAAAATAGAGTTATAGAGTGTAATAGAGAATGTGCCAAAAAAAATTCTTCAGTCACCTGTTCTTCTTGCTCCAATATTATCAATAAATCAATGAATTGAGGTCAATGACGATGCAAAACCTGAGTACTATGCTTGAAATGGTGGAATGACTAAGAAAACATAAAATAATAATTTAATTAATAAAGAGGTTTGTGTTTTTTAGGCACTTCCTACCTATTTTTTAATATTATTGGGATGTTTTATCAAATGCCGTATGAGTTCACTGATCTGACATTTGAGGTGTTCAACATATTAGTGTTACACACCTAGTTCATCATGACATAGTTAGCAATGTGGTCTCTTGAATATGAAACTGTCCCATGTATTCAGATTTAATATTCAATCAATATGAAATTAATTTGTTATAGTAAATTCCTTAATTTTTATTTGAATCTAGTATGTCTTTTATCTTGGTGCTTTTAAAATACATCTCCTGGTTTCTCATGGGTTGCATATTAGATTGTTGTTCTACTTACAAAATGTTACAAGTTGTCACACCTAGTCACTGAATCCAGAAACTACAAGAATAGGGATGATGTGAAAGTCATTTGTAGGTAAACCAATAATTGATGAATAGCACACTTTACTCTTGTCCTTTTTTAACTTTTTTTTCTTTACATTAACAAAGATAGTTTTTTCCATAAAAAAGATATGAGATAATTGATTTTTGCACTAGGTGGCTACAAAGTCTCCCTATGTGCCTAGGCTCAATATTAGAATCTTTATGGATTTCTAATTGCTTATGTAATTACAGGAGTTGTCATCATGATGTAAGCATCAATTCTAACATAGCAGCACCCTACATCTTCTCAAATAGTTCTAGGCAATGTTTTGGTTAGGTTGGAGATTATGTTAACATGTAGTGAAGTGTAACTATTTTTCTTGTAATAGAGAAATAAAAATGACAACATGTTTTCATGAACAAGCAAAATATTCTCATTGTCAGATATCCAATGTTCTGTACATGATTATGTTTGGTGTGTTAAAGCTTATATTTTCCAAGCTACCAAGCCTCAAGGAAATAATATGGCTTTCGATGAATGCATCTACCATGTATTTTCCATACTCTTGTATTGGGCTCACTCATAGCATAACAAAATTTGCAGGTTTTCCTTCTTTTTTTGTATCTCTCTTTTCATTTTGTCCCAGTTATAGAGATGGTATTTTCTATCCGAGACATGAATGAGAAATACATTTACTAACATAAGGTCAATCTAAGGATTGTTCCAAATAGAAAGAATTTGTATGAAACCCTAATTGGAGTACTTATTAATAAATTTTTGCCAATAAATAACACATGCTATATCTTCCAATAATTGGGAAGCATTCCATTTTCCTACTCACTTTCCACAGTTCTGATTGAAATAGAATAAAATGTTAGTAATGTTATTTCTTTCTTGTACGTGGTAAATGTTCATATATTTCCTCTTGCTGAATTTTCAATGAAGGATACCCTCAAATCTCATCCACCAGAGAGAAAGACAATGGGAAACATGATTACTATGATATATATGGTGATATTAGTTATACTCTTCTATGTCTAGAGTTTCACAATCCAAAAAGTTGGTTACTCATTTTCCCCTGCTATTTTTACATGGTTCTTATTTATTGCCTTAATTGGAATCTAGAATATTGCCATGAATGATATAAGTGTATTTAAATATTTCTATCCTAAAAATATATTTGATTACTTTGGAAGAAAATTAAAATAACCTTGGATTTCACTTGGAGGAATAGTTCTATGCATAGTAGGTACGTAGTATGCTCCCAGTTGCCTGAAGAATCTTCTTCGATACTCTCACATGCAAACAATTAACTAGAAAATTCCAAACCAGGTCTTCATTTCTAGCTTCAAGTAAGTAGAATGAAATAAATTATTTAGACATCAACAAATACAGTCTTTATTGTTAATCTTAAGTAGGTAGCACTCAAGAACTGAAGCTACGATTGCATGTTTGATTCATTTTTCATTCTCATATGTACTTGAGACATTAGCATAAATAAATATATTGCAAGAAGGATAGAATGGATCCGTGTTACTTCTAGTGTTGTTTCTTCTTCAAAATCAAAATATAATTCTTGTTCATTTGATGACCCATGTTCTGGAATTTTTTGATATGAAACATTTAATAAAAAAAATCATGGAATAATATGCATTCCTATTGTCATATTTACAAGAACCCATTTTTCTTTTCTGCATCGCAAATGAATAAAGACAAAAGACCCTAAAAAAATATTTTATTTTTGTAGACTTAAGTTGGAAGTTAGATCCATAAATATTTTGTAAATAAAATTATAACCTCCTGACTACCCCAAGCTTTTCACCCACCCTACTATAAGTCAGGCCAAACTACGAAATTTTCATAAATAATGTGCCCCACCACACGATTTACCCAATATCCACTATGTGAAACTAATGAGAACACTTGACTATTCTATAGTGAGCGTCGGATATAATTACTCAATCATAAAAATAAAAGAATCCTACTACCCGACCTCCCAACTATATGATCATCCACAAAAAATATCATTTTCCTTGATTTGCGTGCATGGCGTTTTTTATATATATTTTCATTTTTTCTACGTTCAGTTGATTCTTTGTTAAAAAAATAATAATTTTTCTCATGCTTTCTTGAATGACGAGAAGATTTCTTCAAAGATGAGAAGATAAAGAATTGGCCTACATATGAGAAATTAATAAACACATTTAGCTACAAGTTTCTCTTATATTAAAATAAAATTTGTAATATTTTTTAGTGTACTCCTTACATGTTGTTTTCTTAAGTCTCGTTAGAAGAAATAATGAATTAAGGAAATATAGTAGCATTTTCAAAAAATTATGTGTATCCAGAATATCATTTTACAAATTACTGAATTCAATTTCAAATTTGAAATAAGAAAAAATATATATAGTATGTTACACATTACATACCATTAAATGTGAAAAAACAAAAATATCCAACATCAAGGCAAAAAACAGAGAGAATTAGGTAAAGGATTAATGTGATGGATGATTCGCTACCAGAGCAAGTCAACTTCAAAACCCAAATAATTTGTTGTTGGTAACCATGTTCTCAAATGGGACCAAATTCATAAAGAGAAAGCGAAGCATTTTAAGTTTCAATACCTTTGGATCTCTCCTTTTCAAATGTTATTAAAACATGGTCCATCAAGTTATATTCTTCAAACATTAGAAAGCCAAGTACAAAATTTGCGAGTAAATGGGTGAATGTTGAAATTATATTTTTAATATATGAAAAGCTCCCAAGAACACATGTTAAAATTCCATTTTAACAAGATGTTCATATCATTTAAAATTCATATTTTCTATAATTTTATTTTTACTTTTGTTTTCAAAACTCTATACATATTGTTCTCTAAATTTATTTGTTTAATTGTAGAATTACAACTATGAATAAATACTTCAAAAAGAATATCTTTACGATATATTATCTTATATTATAAAAGAATATGAAGTTAAAGGAGAAAGTATTCATAAAATATCGTAATTCCAAAAATACTTAATGTTATTTTAGCTCTTGCTTAAACTTCAGATAGTATGGAAAATGATAGGTTGGTTATTTTATGTTATAAGAGTTCCATCATCTTCAAACAATTTCTAGAAATAAACCAAATTGTCTCAAAAAATATTAATAGTATGTTACATAATTTGAGTTTAGTTTAATCCATGGAAACATTTGCTATTAAAGAAATTATCCTAAAAGGCCCCACTTCTATGACTTCACTATATCTGATAAATGTCAGAAACAATCGTAAGCTAAAAGGTGAGAACATGAAGTTTTACATCAAAAGGAAAATGAAAATACCCACAAGAGCTATGAAAACTTGCTAGGAGTTGGTCGATGATTCTAATCCAACTAAAATGGATGTTTTGCATTCACGAAAAGTGACGCAATTTAAAGTTTCAGAGAAAGATGATTATAACGCAAAGTACATAAAACATTAACGAATATTAAAATCCGAAACTTAGTTTTTATAATTTCAAATAATGATTGAATTAGAAGATTCTAAGAAATACAAATAAATTCATTATTTGACTCTTATTGAATAGAATTTTCACTCTCTTCATTAGTAATTCTAGTCTAACTGTTGGTATCTCGGTGATAGATTATAATTTCAAATAAATTTATAAAAACGACATTTAGCTTAAAATTCTTAATTTAAACTTGACGGACATAATGCTTATTCAAGTTATCACCATTTGCCCTCAGGTTTACAACAACCTCTTTCATTCCCTACATAGGAAAATGAATAAAAACAAAAGCCCTTAAATAAATTTTTCTTTTCTTGAAAGTTTAACTCGGAGGTCGGGTACATAAAAGTTTTGTAAATAAAATTATAACCTCCTCATTATTGGATCTTCTCACCACTCGAGTTGCATGTCTTGCTGAATACCAATTTTTTTATTAATAATCAACCCAAGTGCGTGACAACATCATTTCCCAACTACCCAACCTAAAGATAAAACCCCCTATTGTATAATTGGAGTCGGGATAGAAGAAATAAATCATAAACTATAGAACTGCTCATCCGTTGACCTCCAAATTGTATGATCATTGGAATAAAATACTATTTTTCTTTATTTGTGCTCTGTTCACTTTTTGAAAAATATTTTCAAACTTTTCAGTTTCACATTTAATTGATTATTTGTTAAATCAATAATAAATTTTCTAACTTTCTTGATTTATGAAAAGAAAATCACTTGGCATGTTTATAGGAAATTATTGTACATGTTCAATTGCAATTTTCTTGTATTTCTAAACAAAATTTTAAGATTTTAGGGTGTTTTTCCTGCATGCTCTTTTCTTAAGTATTTCTCGAAGAAGAATGGAATTAAGAAAACACTGTACCACTTCCAAAAGAAATTGTGTAACGATAATGTTATTTTTTTTAGAAATTCCTTAATTAAGTTTCAAATTTTAAATAAGAAAAACTTATAGATGAAATGTTACTATTTATAGGTCATAAAATGGGAAAAAAGGGAAAAATTCCAATGAAAAATTTAAGATTTTAGGGTGTTATGCCTGCATGATTTTTTCTTAAGCCTTGCTCCAAGAAGAAGTGAACTAAGGAAACACAATACCAATTTCAAAAAATTATGTGTAAGCATAATGTTATTTTTTTAGAAATTCCTGAATTCAATTTCAAATTTCAAATAAGCAAAACTTATTTATGCTCAATTATTGTTTATATGTCATAAAATGGGAAAAAAGGAAAAATATCTAGTGGAAAAGCGACAAATGAAGCAAATTAGCGAAAAAATTTAGGGGGTGGATTATCCACTACTAGAGCAAGTCAACTTCAATGAATTCCTCACCTGAGATTCAACTTACAAAACAAAAATGATAGGTATGATGTGATAGGAGGATATATTTTAATCCTTTTACCAAAGATAATGGTTAAAAAACACAAGAACTGTTTAAACAAAGAACAATCGGTTCAAGGTAATAAGAGTGACATAGTAACATAAAGTCACAACTAGGGAAAGATATTTTCCCTACCATGACATGGTTTCATGGATTTTCTCTCACACTGATATTAAAACCCGAACAATATCAAAATATCAAGAAATTGTCATAGCTTCCTAGAAAAATGAAGTCTTATTGGCCATATACATGCTCAATCCCCCAGAAATCCACATTAATGTTGACTTCTTTAACAGGTTTTGAAGTATTGTCTTCAAGAAATGTCAAGAGAATTATGATATAGTAATTGGAAAGTAGTTGAGAGAAGAAGAGTAAGGTTTCAAGCTGAAAGAAAAAAAGAAATATCCCATAGCTATGTTGAAGAAGGTTGTTATATTTATTATTAAAATGATAACGAGATTATATAGGGAACAATATCTTGAGCATTGAAAAATTAAATGGATCTCAATAATCCATAGCATTTTGAATGAGGGAAATGCCTAAACTCGACTAACATCTTGTCGTCGAATATCATAGATTCATTAGAATTGTCATTATCATCTCCCCCTAGGTTCAAATATATTTTTTGTATGCCTTCCTATTTGATAGATATTGTTATTTCCTCGATTCTATAACGACTCATCAAACTAAATTACCCGTATGACCAGCAATTGCCCATTCAAAATTATGCTTTTATTCTTTGGGAAACTAATTTTAAAAACCATTTTCATGACATTTTCCATTATGTTTTGATTCATTTCCATGAAATCCTATTTGGAACAATACCTACTAGAATAAGTCAAAGTTTGAAAGAAGGCCTATAATCAATAGGTGATTGGTTTGTTCAGGAATTATTTTCCTATGTTGGAGGTTTTGGAAGTGAGGTTGGTCCCCACTTTCTACCACAATATATCCCAAAATTACTTTCTTTGAGAGAAGTGGCTAATTAAGTTGTTTTCAATGGGCAAGCCAAAAAGTTGAGTAAGATACAAAAGAAACTCTGGCCTAATTTTCCAATCAAGTTTGGTGACATCAATGTCCAATACAAAGGGCACAAATTCAACGAAGTCTAAGAGATTTAGGAAGTTTGGTTATTTTCTTTTCCATATTATGATTATGATCGTAGAGGAGTCATTGGCATTCATTATATAGCAATTAGTTATATGAAAAACGTTATTCATGAGAAATCGCCTTTCAATGATATTTTTATAATCATGGATGACTTCAATAGGCTTGTGAAAGAGGAAAAATCTTAAATAGTGAAACAAGACAACAATTGCAAGAGTTTAGGGAAAATTTGTTTGAAACTTTCCAGAAGGAAAAGGGATTCCATCTCAACATTTCATTTGAATAATTAAAGTCTATTGAATTCTTCTAGTTTAATTTCAACCAACTCACTTCAAATCCTTCTATTTTTTCTCAAAAGGAACAAGTGGTTGAAAATGAAAGAACATGAGATTTTGTTCTCGCACGTAAAGAACTTGAAGTCACAACATTACAAAATGTGAAAGGGAAATAGGAAAGTAGAGGAACAACAAAGACTCCAAAAAAAAAAAAAACTAAACAACATATTATTGTGATTATTTCTCTTGAGAAAAAAAAGCAAAAGAAACAAAAACTACATAATTCAAAGAAATGGAAGTAGATAAGGAGAAAGAAAATCTTGTGTCTAGTGAAACCACCACCAAAGAAAATGAGGAAAAAATGGAATCATATAAAAAGATGGATATTATATCTACCATATCTCCTCGAGCATTAATAAAACCCATTTCTACTAATATTGCTTGGGAGTAACTTTTGTTAAACCATTTTTTGAGTTAGATCTAGTTGTAGATACAGTTGCTTCTTTTAAATATTATTATTTTAATACTAAGACAAAATCCGTTGTCAAAAGAACAAAAAAGGACACATGATACTATGGAGACTGTATCTGAATTCAATTGGTAGGCTCAGGGAGATGTAAAACAAAAGGCTCAAGAATTCTCTCAAGCTTTAGGATATTTTGTTAATTACAATCAATATAATTTGAATGAGCTTGTAGCTTCATACGATAAAAGTTTGAAGAAAACTAAATATTTGGAGGAAAATTTGAGAAAACAAAATTGTTCAATAAAGAAAATTGGCAAAGGAATTTTGTCACTTTAGTCTAAGGATTTACTATAGGAGGAGGAAACCTACAGAAGAATTTTCAGAAAGAATATAAAGAAGCAAAAGCAATACATGAACAAGAAATTTAGGAATTGAGAAAATTACATGAAGATCAAACCTGCATCTCGAAGTAAGAAGAAGAAATCAAATTATAAGATTTTGGTCATATATTTGAAAGATAAAATTGAATCTCTTAAATATGAACTCATTCATAATCAACAAGCAACATAAAATATGGAAGTTTACAAGGAACAAGTTTTACAAATTTTTATAATTTTAAGGAAGAATCAACCAAAATTTTATAAAAAAAAGGATAAAATATATAGATTTTATCAAGAAATTACATATTTATATGAAATAATTGATTCATTGGTAGAAGAAAAAAAATCAATTAAAAACAAATTTCTATCTATTCTTGAGAGATAGAAGGAATTTCAATCTAGTGAAATTCCAAAATTTTCTAAGAAAATATAAATTGATGCTTGAGTCATTAAGTCACATTGAGAAAGAGGGAAAAGAAAATCAAGGCATACATACGAACAACATATGAGTAATTTTTAACAATTTAGGAGGAACGAACAAACATTATATAAGAATTTGACCTATGAGGTGCCAAGTTTCTGCATCTAAAATATCTCACAGAATTGATTGAAACCAATGCTACAGGTAGCAAGGGAAGGATATGTGTTGGGGTAACTCCTTCGTAACCGATATATTTCTATCAGAAGATTTGCATTAGATGGAAAGGCCATGGCAACTTATCTATTTAGCAACAACTACCTATGAACCAGGGAAAATTTTAGGGGCTAATATTCGCAAGTGGTCTAATTTTCCATTCTTCTTCCAAAAAAAGGATTCATCAATTTCTAGTTTTTTCTAAAATTTATTCGCCCAAATTTTATAGTATAAATTTATTCTACCTAAACAATCACCAAATTTGTGTATAGGATATTAAAAAATTATTATAGATCTAATTATTAAAAAAAAAAAAAACAAAATATTTTGCAATTTGCATATTAGGGACTAGTAAGATTCGCCAATGCTTCTAAAATTTATGATGAATTTCCATCCTTCAAATTTTCCCTATTGTGAACGAGGAAATAACATTATAAGATGCAGTAATACACCAAGGATGGTGTAAATTTAAGCGGGGAAGTATGTAACACCCCTCCCTTCAATGTAAAACTTTGGAAACCTAAGCTGAGAAAAGATAGGTCTGGTGTGTAAGAAGAAAAGTAAATACTTTATGAAATTAATAAAATAATTAATCACTTGGAAAAGTGAGACACCAAGAGATTAGATTCTTGCCAAATCCCATTGGTGAAAGGGAAGAAATAATTCTTTCATGAAAAATCTCATAGAATCAATTCTAGATAAGTTGCATGGTTTGGAGATGAATATCCATTGAGAAAAACATAAAATCTTTGCAAGGGAGAAAGGAAAGCTTTTATGAGGAAAAGACTTATGTGAGAGAATGGTGATATTTTCTGAGAAAAGGCTAGGAAAATGGATAAAAGTAGATGCATAAAAGTGGGACACCGCTAATCGAATCCATATCATGAAAGAGGGTGTTAAATATGCATTGTGAGATCAATAGGAGGCAATTGATCCATGGCAAGAACTCTTGGCTCAGGGGTCAACTAGAAAAGTCAGTTATAGGTTGGGTAGTGGTGCTCAATTTTCCGAGTGTTGTTCTTTCTTCTAATCTACTTGGATTCACTTGCATGGAATATTCTATATGTTTGCTCCTTACTTTTTATGTTGTGAAATCGTTCAACTCAAATAGATATATGTTTGTGAGAATAATTGAATTCTTATGCATGTGACTTCTATTGAATTTGAGTGTAGAGTAAGTGATGCAAGCATAGTAGGTTGTTATTATTACTTGGGTCAAGGAGCTATCTGGCACATGTTACTAACAAAAGAATTTGCATGTGACCCCTATGCATACGTAGAATTTCCTATTCTAGCTTTCTCCATTAGATGATCATATACAGATGTGTGGGCTATCTATTGAATCTAAATTTGATCACCATTAAATGTAGTGAAGGAACATAATACACCTTTAACCTTATATGATATCTTTTTTTTAATTTGGTGAATATTTATGCATGAGACATTGATGCATGCAGAATAGTTATGGTATAATTCTTCTAATTTTATAGTCTATGGTTCAGGTTATCTATGCCATGCATTATGCTTCATAGGAATTGCATCCAATAAGGCTAGTTAACTATTTATGCATATTGTATAAGATTTAGGTCAGTAACACATTTGACTATGCCTGTAGGATAAAGATTCATTGCCATGCTAGCTATAATAGACTCAAGATAGTGTTCCAATAATGCTTGTCTAGAGTTAGCAAAGAAATTTATTGGTTGCATACCATGATTAATTCCTTCCTCCAAATTGTAAATTATTCTTAAGGGTTGATCTGACATATAAGTCTTATAAATGAATCTAAAATTCCAAGTCATGGATCGAGAAAAGCATAGAAGGAGTATGTAGTATTATGGTTCATTACATTTGACGTTGTTCAATTGTTAAGAATATGAGTATAGTTGCATGAATAATATTTGTTCATGTAATGATAGAATAATATTACTTGTGATGACGGTTGAATCTTAACTTTAACCAAATAAAAATTTAAGTGATGAGAGCCTAGTAAGTAATTCTCAAATTATCCCAGATGTGAGTGCATGTGACAGACATTAATACAACGAGACAGGGTTGGGGTGAGGCAGATCGGCACCTTCCCGATCAGTACAAGAAGTTAAAAAAAGATACGGCATCTCGCGCATGGCATAAGTGCAAAGATCGGCATATAGGATTTCATTTTAGATGGTTTAGCTCACACATCAGGTTCAGAGTTATGGTTTCTACCTCCGCACGCACAATCCTGTAGCAGAAGGCAAGGTCCATCAATGTGGAAGTAATGGGAGGAGCCTCCCAAGGCATGACAAAGAATGATAAGGTTAGGGGAGGTCCTGGGGAGGCGGCAACATTACTATTTTATTTGCTCTTCTCGCCCGCCTCCAGTCTCGATTCGGACTTCAGGTTGCCTGAGGGGATTTGGGTTCCTCTGTCACTTGGCTCGGCCCTCTGTGTGAAGAAAATTCTACTCCTCATCGCGTTTCTTTTCATTGTTCTGTGTTGTTGCTTTCATTTCCATATCATAGTGATTCATCTCCTTTTCTGGTTGTTGGTTTCTAGTACAAGCAAGGTCTTCTCTGAGCTAAATTTAGCTCTCTAGGAGGACGGGTTTAAGCTTAGCAAAGGTGGTTCGATCAGAAGGCAAAGCTGCTGCAACCCGCCGGTCAGTGCTCTGGTGCTGCATTCCTGGACTTCTGCAGCTGCTATATTCTAGATGCCTCGTTTGCAACCAAGGATGGGCTGCCGTAGAGGCCAGCCGAGGCGAGCACCAACCAGTTCGTCATTTAGTGACTTGTCAGCTCGGTGTCACCCTTTAACCTGAAGCAGGAGAGGGAGATCTCAGGCCACTAGTTCTAGCTATGGGCCTGTCCCCACCTCTGGTTCTACCATCTTCACCCTTGATAGCACTTTGAACAGACCCAGGATTACGACTTACTTCATAGTGGTATTTCATGAAGAAAGCCAAGCCGAAGATACAAGGACTCACCCTGGGGCTCATGGGCAATCTCGTCTCCTTCTTCTTCGCTTCAATTGAATGTCGAAAATGCTCCTCGGCAGGCAACAAACTAACAGACATGCACAGCTCAGGATGTGATGATGGTTGACCCAAGTCCCTCTCTTAGGAATGTGGCACAAGCATGGGATTTGCGAGATATTGGATGGTGTTGTATCATAGAAGAGCCTCCTAATGAATAGCTCGTCCACCCATGCCTCTACTTCTTGCAGTGTGCCCTTCACCACTGGGCATGACTGTGAGGCAAATAGTTTTTGGGTTCTCTCGGGTTTATTAGTTTTTTTGGGTAACCTTGCACTACCATATGTATCTCAACTCGGTCCCCTGCGTGGGTCCTAAAAACATACAGTTTTTAGATATGTTTTTTTGGATAGTTATGCCTCCTACCGATGCAGAGTTCTTGACTTCGGTCATGCTGTAAATTTACGTTTACTTTGTTAATAGAAATAGTCTTATGTAGAACAAAAAAAAAAAAAAGTAATTCTCAAATTAGGCTGAGTGGATATGTTACATTTGGAGTGAAATGGTTGTAAATGATTGATAACATTTTGAAAAGGAAATCGAAATCTCTACAAGGAAACCAATAGATGAATTGGTGATTCCGTTGATTAAGGAATTGAAAAATAATTATTATTGATTAACTTCTAATGATTGAGCCACAATAATAATAATAGAATATTGAAGGGTACTCAAGGAAAAATTCCACAATAGAAAACAAGTAGAAAAAACTCTAAGTGTTGGATAGATTAAACAACTTGGGACAACCTCCACCAAGTGTAAAATCATGAATATGTTGCTCTACACCGAAATAGGTAAGACACCTGTGTAGTAAATATAGTAGTACCAAGAAAAAAGATAACCTCCACAATGTGTAAAATCATGAATAGGATGCTCTATACCAAAATAGGTAAGACACCTATGTGTAGTAAATATAGTAGCACCAATAAAAAAACAAATTACTAATTACATTAGTTTAAACGAAAACTAAAAAAATCGGTGTTAATAGAAATGTACAAAAAGAAGGGAGGATTAAAATTGTAACACATTAGGTTGCATATTTTGCTAAGGTGAATAGGAGAAAGTACAGAAGGTGGACATAATAGATGTACCACTGATGCTACATTCATATTATGTGACAAACTGTTCCTTGATCATGGTTGCCTTTATCCGAGTGATGTGAAAAGAAGTCTGCAATTTTGTACACTAAATCCTATGAGTAAATATTATTTCTATTAGAAGGTAGGATCACGAGATTTAATGTAATATTATGTTGAATAGTGTTGAAATTATTAGAGACTTGAAAAAGTATGCTAAGTAGATGGAGATTACAAAGTTTATATTGAGCGGATAAACAAATATGTTGGAGAAGTAACAAGTGCAATATTAGGGGTAAATCCAAGTAAGTGTTCATGTCAAATAAAATGAAACAATGATGATACTAAGATTGAAAGACAAAAAGAAGTGGTCTCTCACTCTTTAGAAGAGATGGTTTTTATATTTTTTTTTTTTTGGTTTATAATGTTTTCATATATTATTACTCAATAAGTAGGAACATGATTTTTCCATTTAATTTATTAGAAAGTGTTCCAGCTAAACAAGGAGGGCTTTATAGTAGAATAATCTAGGCTAGATAGGGCTCAAGAATTGAGATAATGAATATGATAAGATGCAATGAGAGTTGTTATCTCCAAAAAATATACACACGATAAATATTTGTTTGCCATAGCCTCTCTGTATTTTGGGCCAGAAAGAGACCATGCTTCAAAATTGACTCATCGCGCAGGTTAAAGTATCGTGGAGACACTTTACACCCGAGGGGGGCTACTTGGGAACGTGACAATATTATGAAAGAAGCGTACAAAGAATTATTTTTAGATGATGCAACAAAGGAATAAACACCAAGGACAGTGTTCTTTTCTTACAGGGGTAAGACATAATACGCCTTTGTGCTTATGTAAATATGGTTTAATTATATCGAACTATTTTTAGTAATGGTAAGAAAGGCGTAGTAAACTCAATTGGAGTAAACATGATGATGTAATGAAAAGATTTTAATAATAAAAATAAACTAAAATATTTACTTGGAGAAGAACAATTGAGTTCATGAGATCATCATTTCAATCCAGAATCCAATGCGGATAGGATTGAACAAACTTCCCTTATTTTACTCCTAAAAATCCCTAGGGGTTGCTCGTTAAGATTTATTAAGATTGGAAGAGAAAAACATATTAAATCAGTCAGTAAGGAAAGAATAATGAGTACGGGTGAATAATGCGGGAGAAAAAGGCAACCTTTAATGAAAAATGAATATACCTTTTCAAACAGTGTAGAAGAAAGCCCAGCCTATGGGGTTGGAAGACCCTAAAAAGAGGGACGCCGCTAAGGAAAGTGTGTTAGGGAGGAAAGGGGTAAAATAAATCGACCAAGAATCACAAGAGGTGGTTGATTCTAGGGAAAATGATCTCAGCTCGAGGGAGAACTAGAGGTGACAGTTCATGGTTGGGTGGCAAGTTCTTCCTTCCAAATCAATTAGGTTACTTATGGTCATGATTTCTGGTTAAAGGATATTTATTTTATTCTGAATTTTTGCTATTCTATTTAATTTGTTGAGGATGCTTCTAAGTACAGTTCTAGCTGCGAATATTTTATTATTGAATTATAGGTTTACCCTACATGGAGAGTTACTTATTAACATAGGAATGTAGGTTTCCCAAGTATTTATATTGTCTTATTTTAAGGAGAATGAATATAGAATTGACGAAGTCTCTTTATATTGAAGTAATTAGATTTGATCCAGGATTTTGGTGATATGAATCATGTATCAATTAATTTGCGCTAATAGAGTAGAAAGACCTGGGTAGGTGGGATTTAAAATTATTTTTTGAAATCTATAAAGCAGTTAAACACTAAAACAAATTAAGAATTAGTTGTAGAAATGTGCTTCTATAAAATTTTATGGTCGAGGGACGAGTTAGGCTGTTACTGTGTACTTGTGTAATCATTAATATTTGTCTTCTATTAACGAATAATTATACTTTGAATGTACAATGTATCATATGGACGGTGCAAATAATAATAATACAAACTCATTATCAAAATAGTACATCAAACTATCTAGTTCTCATCATGAACAGAGTATTAAGTGAGTTTTTCCATTGGTGCAAGTTTTGGATCAATATATCTCTAAAAAAGATATAATTGAATTTCTTATAATCCCAACAGGAGTTGATATCGAAACACCCGGTACTTAAATGAAACTAACTATATCGTTGGTATATTGGTCAGATAGAGTCCTCAAGGAATTGGAAATACGAAAAACAAACCAACGTAATAGTTGATTTTAATTCTACCTTTCATAATTGGCTATGCTATGAGACCTTTGACAGAAATTCTGAAACAATAGTGCACATCTCCATCTCAAAGTGATCGATTGAAAGCCATTAATAGTTATTGAAATGACGTAAATAATAGGGACTATAAGAAATGTGAACCAAGCGAATACGAACAACTATTGATATATAATAGCTATAACTTAGAACTTGCCAAATATGAATTTTTATATAACATAAAAGATGAGTATACATGTTCACAAGTAACCTTGAAGGGTAGCTAAACTTCATAAATATGATGTGCAACATAAGGGGAAACCAAGTCAAGTGAAAAAGATGTGCCATAGTGAAATACAAAAGACAGTAAGAAGATTACTATTCTTGGGTCACAAATACTATTGACGGTGTCATCCTATTTTAAAAAGAATATGTGTACACATATTACAGATCCTCCTCGTGAACGTATACGCCTCCTAGCTAAACTGGTAGGGTAAAATTGAAGTCCAACTTAACCAAACTTAGCAATTAAAGGAAAACCCCACCAAAATACACTTGGATGTTCCTTCATGGAAGTTGAGGCATACAACCGACCTTGGGAAGTGTACTCTAAGGTTAGAGGTGGAATCCAACACCTTATTGACAATGAGAAAGAAAAGAGAACAACATCACAGTCACCTTACCTACGAGTGAGGAAGGTAACATCAATATTAGAAGTTGTGAAACACAATTCATGAAACCCAACAAATACTAGAAAATGATTTGGTAATTAAGAAGAATATAATTAACTAGAATTAAGGGTTACCTATGACAAGAACCCAACCATTACAATTAAGAAAGAACCTAAAATGGAAAAGATAAGTAGATGGTAATCAAAGGTTGTCAACAAAGAACTAGATAAACCATTATTATCACAAGATAAGAGAGATAAAATAAACAATTGTAGTTAACCAAAAGGGTGATGATTATTACCACACCAAACCAACAAATAAACTTGAACTTGAATGGCCATGTTGGAACTAAGAATCCATCTTTACATAATTGTTGTACATGAACAAAAAATAGATTTAGAACAATATTAAATAAAAAAAGATTGAACCATTTCACCATAGGGATGACTCCAATAAACCGGAAGGGTTAATCAGTACTCAAAATGTGATTTTCCAAGAAACAAAACACAAAATACCGATGCATTTCTTACCACTGATTTGTTCACCACTACACCCATTAACATTACCACAGTGAGGGTAATTAGTGGAAAGGAAAATGGAAATATAGTAGAATAATTCATGGAATAAGTATGATAAGGGGTATTAGGGGTATACCCAAACCACCAGTAATGAGATTCATAGAATATCACAACAAGACTCACCCAAATTTTGGGATTGATAAATGACATCTGAAATAGAGCATAGAAAATTTGTTAGCAAGGAACTGGGAATGGGATTCCTATTCATACTAACAAGAGCTAATTGGAATAGGTAGGGGGAAATAGTTACCTGTGAGTAAACAACACATTTGATAGACCAAAAAAACAAAAATGACACTCAGATATAGTGGTCAAACCCCCTTTAAATCATCCCCAAAAACCACATTCATGGCAACATAGAAATATTAAGTCTCAGTAAGCATGACATGATTTAGGAACACAAAATCTGTAACAACACATGATGACTCAACTCCATGAAAGCCCACCTGCCTACAAACTAAGCAATCATGGATCAAGCTCCCTCAACTACAAAAATAACAATGAAAAGGAGTGATGAAGCACATGAGGCTAAGGTATGGACAAGCAGTAAGGGTTAGGGTTAAAAGAGCCAAAATGAAAATAGTTGGACCGCCTCGGGTGATCCTAAGCATTAAACAATGTTAGGATACTCTGACACATAGGAAATAGTTAAGTATAACTTAGTCTAGTATAGAGTTACATATAGTGTGTTTCCTTACTATGTTGGCATTATGACATAGGCTTGGCACTATGGCACATGTATTGTCCTTGATGGCAACTAACTCGTCAAATCACTCAGATGACAATTCAGACTCACAGGCTCTCAAAATAAAGGAAAAAGAGGTATATGTAGGTTCCCATTGACAAAGGCGTGTATACACATGGATTCACAGACTAAAAGGCATGTATGCATATACACGCACTTTCATGCACAGAAAACCGCGTACAGTTTAGAAAACTTGGTTTTTGGTCCTTGGTATTTGGACCTACGGTTTTGGACCATGGTATTGAGTAACGCCTAAGACTATAAAAGGAGGAGGAGATCATTAGGCAAAGGCACTCAAGGATTGAATATCTTATGAAGAGCGAGATCTAGAATACTGGTCATTGGGTTATGGTGCATAGCTAGATCTTAATCAATGAGGAACATGAGCGCTAGAAGAAGGATAAGTTCTATTGATGGGTCAAGATCCTAAGGCTTAAAGAGAAATATCTTTGTCTGGTTTTGATCTTTTATATTTGGCACATGACTTGATCTGTGAACCTGATGATATGGGTATAACTGATGTCTGAATAGTTGAAAAGGGTAAATTATCTTTTACAAATTTGTACGTAGATTCAGCATAGAGAGGGCACGTATACATGCCTATTCGGTAATTCAAAACAACGTATATGTAGGTTTGCCTTAATATAGTAGAGTAGCCATGCAGGTTCTACATATTGAAGTAGTGTACGTCTCATAAAATATGTTTTAGCTACTTCTGTTTATTACTATAGTGTTATAGGTTCAGGATTGGTTTCTGATTGTTGTTACTACTTTCTGGTTACAGCATTCAGAGAAGGATTGTTTGATTCAGTTTTTGGCTGGTGCAAACAAGATTGGTTGATGCAGATATATTTTATGTTTGATTGATGTTATTGATGGATCTAGTCTCAAAATTTATGAAACGTGGTCCTTGGAAGAAAAGAGAAGGTTGTAGCCTTCTGTAGGTCAGCACCTACGTACTAGTACATTAGCTAATACAAGAGCTAAGGGGGTTGTAGCTCCCTTCTAGGAGAAGCTCGAGAATGAGTGAAGGTTTTAGCCTTCTATAGGTAGAAGCCCGCGTACTGGTATAATATTGCACCAGTACATAAATATTGTAAAAATAAGTTTCTTACTAAAATAAGATAGAGATGAATTACAACAAGTGGTTATTACCCACATTGGGTTTCCACCTTATATCTTGAGTTCATGTGTGTGATTGCATGTACTGTTTATCACACTTGATTATTGTTTTATGGTTCTGACACACAGATTAAGATCAACTAACTATATTAGAAGTATGCAAGATATACGTGGTTTTTCTTTAAACACAGTTGCGTATATACACAGGTTGAATTAACAGAAGTAGTGTATATCAATTTGTTTATGGAAGTTGAAAAATTGTTAAATTGCTAATACTGATTCACCCCCCTCCCCCTCTTAGTATTATTTGCAACAATTGGTATCAAAGCAGGTCCTTAAGAAGAAGCTTGATCGCTTGAAGGAAGATCTATCATCATGAGCAACTACGAAAAAGAGGCATCCATAAAGCCATTAATATTTCATCGGAGCAACTTCGTCTATTGGAAGGTAAGAACCACAACCTATCTTCAATCTCTTGGTACAAAACTTTGGGATACCGTGGAAGGAAAATACACATTTCCATCAGCAAATCCTACAGATACGGCTGGTAAAAATAAGTATGAAACAAATGCAAAGCTTGTCAATACTCTATTGGGGAGTCTATCTCAATCAAAATTCGTCAAGGTTATGTAGCTCAAAAACACCAAAGAAATATGTGACAAGATCATTCTGAGCTGTGAAGGAGACGATCAGGTAAAACGTGCAAAACTACAATCTCTTAGAATTCAATATGAAACTCTCAGAATGCACAATGATGAAAGTCTGGCTAATTATTTCTTATGTATAGATGAGATTGTTAATCAGATGAAAAAATTGGGTGAAGAGAGAAAAGAAGTTACTTTATTTTAAAAGGTTATAGGATCTTTGTCTTCTAAGTTTGAATCAAAATTTTTTGCCATAGAAGAAAAGAAAAATCTTCAGAGTATTACCATGCCACAGCTGCACAGAATCCTAACTACTTTCGAAATGAGAAAAGGGGGTCCATCAGACATGAGAGAAGCTGCATTCAATGCTTTAGGAAAAGGAGAATACAATGAGTTAGGACATACGTCAGAAGGAGAGGAAGAATCAAACTTTGTCCGGAACCTTCAACAGGGTTGTAGAATATTCAGAGGTAAGCTACCTTTCAAATGCTTTTCTTGTGGAAGAGTCGATCACTATGCAGCCAAATGTCCTCAAAAACATAAGCTTGATAAAGGTAAGCAACCAGTTAAATGGAATAGAAAACAGAACATAAGTAAGGAGAGCTATTATACACATGAAGACAACGATGGATTTTCAAATAGTGATGAAGATGAACATGGTAATGATTATAGAGTTTTGATGGCTTTTGAAGATTACGATTTCTTAGATGCTATAGATGAATATGGTCTCTATGAAGAAATTTCTAAACTTAAAATTTGTTTAGAAGGAAAGAGTATGATTATAGATACTCTAACATTCCAACTTGCTGAAAGGGAAAAACATAATGAAAAGTTAGAATGTGAAATTGTGGGACTTAGAAAAGATATTGAGAAAACAAAAGCTCTTAATCTTAGATTTGCTAAAGGATCTAAAACTTTAGATGAGATTATCAAAGTGCAGCGTTCTCCTCTAATAAAGATAGGTATTGGATATACTGAAGAAGCATCTCAAGCATAGAAGCCATCCACCTCCAAAAGTTATCTTAATGCAGCAAGGAGAAGTGAACAAGTTGAAGATCGTTAGCAAAGTCATAAAGTGGATGACTAGGTAAATTGGGGTCAATCTACTTCAAGGATGAATAGAAGCTACAACCAATCTCAAGTAAATCATTCTCAATTTTCCTCAAGAATGGATTTCAATGGAAACTACAATCACCTCGTGAGTAGATTTGATAATCGCAGGAATTTCTTTAATGGCCAATGTTTCTCATGTCATAAATTTGGACACAAAGCTGCTCAATGTGTTGCCTACAAGACCATCATGATTAGAGAAGAACGAAATCAAAGGAGTGTCACTGGGATCATCAAGAGGACCTACAATAACTTTTTTTCTCTTGAAAATGAAATAGAATTGTTGGAGAGGTAAATCCCCTCTACGGATAGAGGCGATCCCTGCTAGCCCAGAATGGGTCTAGCAACAATCAAACAATTATACCACGGAAGTTCCTAATTGCAAATAAAAGGTAGGTGATGAAAACCTACTTGCATCCCAACGCTTTCGTTTGTAGAAGAGACGTCGCCCACGCTCCTTTGCCTTGGCCGGTCACAATCCTCCACTATCTTCATGAATGGACACCTGCACACAAAGAGAACACCACAAACACAAGCGTCAAATATAATATATGCAATTATATATCAGTCAGGAAGGACATAATTCAACATTAATCATTACAACAATGACAATGGAACCATAATGGTAGTCATCTATTATTAATAATCAACAAAGGAGAATACAACCAGCGTCCTGACGTCAAGTCCTCCTTTGGCTGGGTGC
>APFE030387441.1:0-11292 GCA_000404065.3 Pinus taeda
GTGGATGGTGGAACCAAGATAAGTCCCTATATTGTTGGGTTATGAAGTCAAGATCAATGAACAAGAGGGTTTGAATATGATGAAAAAGGCATAGTTAAGCTACTTACAATATTCTCTGAACTATCAAAAAACAATATGCTCTAACCACATGGGTCTTCTTCAATATGCATAAATATAGAGGGTCATTCTAATGAGCACCTTACAATACTTGCAAAATAACCAAGTAACAACGTGCAAGCATGAATAGGAAATGGGCATCCATGGCCTCTCAATATGTAGGACAACAACAATATCCATAGAATGAACAATTATTACCACCCAAGATAGGGAGGGTGAAACCAAGGCGATATGTTTTTTAGAAACCACCGTTCTTACCATGTGCTTAGTCTTTCCCTATTTCCGGTTTGTCAAATCCATAAGGTTTAGTTTTATCTTCATTACATCATTCTTCTGAGTATTTTGTCTTATATGTGGTAAAAATGCATGAGTTTTATGGCAAGGGTCAAGACTCAAGATAAACTTCCTATTCTTGGGTTGCACATATGTTGGCTAAGCAGTCTTCTTTGTGCTTGAAGCTCTGTGGTATGCATAACAATGGACAATGCACACCATAGAAAAGATGTCTGAAATCTTGCCCAAGGCTAGTCATGTTTGTCTGCCAAATGTCGTCTTCCTGGGAGATGTGGTAGTGAATTCTATTATGTAAAGTAACATATTTGATGGAGATAGTATGCCAAATGTTTCTAATGAGGCAGGGCCATATTTTCCATTTATGGATGGAGGATTTTGTGAGTCATAACAATGTTGTTCCTATTTTAGATCCTTACTGACTTTAGGGCATGTTACCTCCCAAGCCATCTCTCCAAATGCTACTAAGTCCTTTAACAAAGTGCAACCTAGCTAAACCTGGGAAGATTGCCCATTGTCACCTCCCAAGCCATCTGTCCAAATGCTACTAAGTCCTTTAACAAAGTGCAACCTAGGGAAACTTGGGAAGATTGCCCATTGTCACCTCAACAATACATCCACTCATTTTAGGCTAGTATTTTTAGGCACATGGTGGGAAACGCTAGAAAATATATGTTTTATGATGTTTTGTAAAGAAGAAAGTGGATGGTGGAACCAAGATAAGTGCCTATATTGTTGGGTTATGAAGTCAAGATCAATGAACAAGAGGGTTTGAATATGATGAAAACGACATAGTTAGGCTATTTAAAATATTCTCTGAACTATCGAAAAACAATATGCTCTAACCACATGGATCTTCTTCAATATGCATAAATATAGAGGGTCATTTTAATGAGCACCGCATAATACTTGCAAAATAACCAAGTAACAAGGTGCAAACATGAATAGGAAATGGGCATCCATGGCCTCTCAATATGTAGGACAACAACAATATCGATAGAATGAACAATGTTTACAACACAAGATAGGGAGGGTGAAGCCAAGGCCATATGTTTTTTAGAAACCACCGTTCTTACCATGTGCTTAGTCTTTCCCTATTTTTGGTTTGTCAAATCCATAAGATTCAATTTTATCTTTAGTACATCGTTCTTCTGAGAATTTTTTATCTTATATGTGGTAAAAATGCATGAGTTTTATGGCAAGGGTCAAGACTCAAGACAAACTTCCTATTCTTGGGTTGTACATACGTTGGCTAAGCAGTCTTCTAAGTGCTTGAAGCTTTGTGGTATGCATAACAATGGACAATGCACACTATAGAAAAGATGTCCGAAATCTTGGCTAGGGCCAGTCATGTTTGTTTGCCAAACGCGGTCTTCCTGGATGATGTGGAAGTGACTTTTATTATGTAAACTAACATATTTGATGGAGAGAATATGTCAAATGTTTCTAATGAGGCAAGGCCATATTTCCCTTTTATGGATGGAAGATTTTGTGAATCATAACAATGTTGTTCCTATTTTAGATCCTTACTGACTTTGGGGCATCTTACCTCCCAAGCCATCTCTCCAAATGCTAAGTCCTTTAACAAAGTGCAACCTTGGGAAACCTGGGAAGATTACCCATTGTCACCTCAATAATTCTTCCACTCATTTTAGGTAGGTATTTTAGGCACATGGTGGGAAACCCTAGAAAATGTTACCTCCCAAGCCCTCTGTCCAAATGCTACTAAGTCCTTTAGCAAAGTGCAACCTAGGGAAACTTGGGAAGATTGCCCATTATCACCTCAACAATTCTTCCACTCATTTTAGGCTAGTATTTTTAGGCACATGGTGGGAAACCCTAGAAAATATATGTTTTATGATGTTTTGTAAAGAAGAAAGTGGATGATGGAACCAAGATCAGTGCCTATATTGTTGGGTTATGACGTCAAGATTAATGAACAAGAGGGTTTGAATATGATGAAAAAGGCATAGTTAGGCTATTTACAATATTCTCTGAACTATCGAAAAACAATATGCTCTAACCACATGGATCTTCTCCAATATGCATAAATATAGAGGGTCATTCTAATGAGCACCTCACAATACTTGCAAAATAACCAAGTAACGACGTGCAAGCATGAATAGGAAATGGGCATCCATGGCCTCTCAGTATGTAGGAAAACATCAATATCCATGTAATGAACAATGATTACAACACAAGATAGGGAGGGTGAAACCAAGGCCATATGTTTTTTAGAAACCACCGTTCTTACCGTGTGCTTAGTCTTTCCCTATTTATGGTTAGTCAAATCCATAAGGTTCAACTTTATCTTCATTACATCATTCTTCTGAGAATTTTGTCTTATATGTGGTAAAAATGCATGAGTTTTATGGCAAGGGTCAAGACTAAAGATAAACTTCCTATTCTTGGGTTTTACATACGTTGGCTAAGCAGTCTTCTTTGTGCTTGAAGCTCCGTGGTCCACATAACAATGGCTAATGCATACCATAGAAAAGATGTTTGAAATCTTGGCCAGGGCCAGTCATGTTTGTCTGCCAAATGCCGTCTTCCAGGATGATGTGGTAGTGACTTCTATTATGTAAAGTAACATATTTGATGGAGAGAATATGTCAAATGTTTCTAATGAGGCAGGGCCATAATTTCCGTTTATGGATGAAGGATTTTGTGAATCATAACAATGTTGTTCCTATTTTAGATCCTCACTGACTTTGGGGCATGTTACCTCCCAAGCCATCTCTCCAAATGCTACTAAGTCCTTTAACAAAGCGCAACCTAGGGAAATTTGTGAAGATTGCCCATTGTCGCCTCAACATTTCTTCCACTCATTTTAGGCTGGTATTTTAGGCACATGGTGGGAAACCCTAGAAAATGTTACCTCCCAAGCCATCTGTCCAAATGCTACTAAGTCCTTTAACAAAGTGCAACCTAGGGAAACTTGGGAAGATTGCACATTGTCACCTCAATAATTCTTCCACTCATTTTAGGCTAGTATTTTTAGGCACATGGTGGGAAACCCTAGAGAATATATGTTTTATGATGTTTTGTAAAGAAGAAAGTGGATGGTGGAACCAAGATAAGTGCCTATATTGTTGGGTTCTGAAGTCAAGATCAATGAACAAGAGAGTTTGAATATGATGAAAAAGGCATAGTTAGGCTAGTTACAATATTCTCTGAACTATCGAAAAAAAAATAATGTCTAACCACATGGATCTTCTTCAATATTATGCATAAATATAGAGGGCCATTCTAATGAGCACCTCACAATGCTTGCAAAATAACCAAGTAACAACATGCAAGCATGAATAGGAAATGGGCATCCATGGCCTCTCAATATGTAGAACAACAAAAATATCGATAGAATGAACAATGATTACAACACAAGATAGGGTGGGTGAAACCAGGCCATATGTTTTTTAGAAACCATCATTCTTACCATGTGCTTAGTCTTTCCCTATTTCTGGTTTGTCAAATCCGTAAGGTTCAGTTTTATCTTCATTACATCATTCTTTTGGGATTTTTTTGCCCTATATGTGGTAAAAATGTACGAGTTTTATGGCATGGGTCAAGACTCAGGACAAACTTCCTATTCTTGGGTTGCACATACATTGGCTAAGAAGTTTTCTTTGTGCTTGAAGCTTTGTGGTACACATAACAATGGACAATGCACGCCATAGAAAAGATGTTTGAAATCTTGGCCAGGGCCAGTTATGTTTGTCTGCCAAACGCTGTCTTTCAGGATGATGTGGTAGTGACTTCTATTATGTAAAGTAACATATTTGATGGAGAGAATATGTCAAATGTTTCTAATGAGGTAGGGCCATATTTTCCATTTATTGATGGAGGATTTTGTGAATCATAACAATGTTGTTCCTATTTTAGATCCCTACTGACTTTGGGGCATGTTACATCCCAAGCCATCTCTCCAAATGCTACTAAGTCCTTTAACAAAGTGCAACCTAGGGAAACTTGGGAAGATTGCCCAATATCGCCTCAACAATTCTTCCACTCATTTTAGGCAGGTATTTTAGGTACATGGGGAAACCCTTGAAAAAGTTACCTCCTAGGCCATCTCTCCAAATGCTACTAAGTCCTTTAACAAAGTGCAACCTAGGGAAACTTGGGAAGATTACCCATTGTCACCTCAACAATTCGTCCACTCATTTTAGGCTAGTATTTTTAGGCACATGGTGGGAAACCCTAGAAAATATATGTTTTATGATGTTTTGTAAAGAAGAAAGTGGAAGGTGGAACCAAGATAAGTGCCCATATTGTTGGGTTGTGAAGTCAAGATCAATGAACAAGAGGGTTTGAATATGATTGAAAAGGCATAGTTAGGCTATTTACAATATTCTCTGAACGATCGAAAAACAATATGCTCTAACCACATGGATCTTCTTCAATATGCATAAATATAGAGGGTCATTCTAATGAGCACCTCACAATACTTGTAAAATAACCATGTAACAACGTGCAAGCATGAATGGGAAATGGGTATCCATGGCCTCTCACCATGTAGGAAAACAACAATATCCATAGAATGAACAATGATTACAACACAAGATAGGGACGGTGAAACTAAGGCCATATGTTTTTTAGAAAACACCGTTCTTACCATGTGCTTAGTCTTTCCCTATTTCTGGTTTGTCAAATCCATAAGGTTCAGTTTTTTCTTCATTACATCATTCTTCTGAGAGTTTTGTCTTATATGTGGTAAAAATGCATGAATTTTATGGCAAGGGTCAAGACTCAAGATAAACTTTCTATTGTTGGGTTGCACATACGTTGGCTAAGCAGTCTTCTTTATACTTGAAGCTCTGTGGTACGCATAACCATGGACAATGCACACCATAGAAAAGATATCTGAAATCTTGGCCAGGGCTAGTCATGTTTTTCTGCCAAATGCTGTCTTCCAGGATGATGTGGTAGTCATTTCTATTATGTAAAGTAACATATATCATGGACATAATATGTCAAATGTTTCTAATGAGGTAGGGCCATATTTTCCATTTATGGACGGAGGATTTTGTGAATCATAACAATGTTGTTCCTATTTTATATCCTTACTGACTTTGGGGCATGTTACCTCACAAGCCATTTCTCCAAATGCTACTAAGTCCTTTAACAAAGTGCAACCTAGGGAAACCTAGGAAGATTGCCCATTGTCACCTCAACAATTGTTCCACTCATTTTAGGTTGGTATTTTAGGCACATGGCGGGAAATCCTAGAAAATGTTACCTCCCAAGCCATCTCTCCAAATGCTACTAAGTCCTTTAACAAAGTGAAACCTAGGGAAACTTGGGAAGAATGCCCATTGTCACACAAACCTTCCCTTCATTTTAGGCTAGTATTTTTAGGCACATGGTGGGAAACCCTAGAAAATATATGTTTTATGATGTTTTGTAAAGAAGAAAGTGGATGGTGGAACCAAGATAAGTGCCTATATTGTTGGGTTATGAATTCAAGATCAATGAACAAGAGGGTTTGAATATGATGAAAAAGGCATAGTTAGGCTATTTACAATATTTTCTGAACTATCAAAAAACAATATGCTCTAACCACATGGATCGTTTTCAATATGCATAAATGTATAGGCCATAGGGTCATTCTAATGAGCACCTCACTATACTTGCAAAATAAACAAGTAACAACGTGCAAGCATGAATAGGAAATGGGCATCCATGGCCTCTCAATATGTAGGACAACAACAATATCCATAGAATGAACAATGATTACAACACAAGATAGGGTGGGTGAAACCAAGGCCATATGTTTTTTAGAAATCACGGTTCTTACCATGTGCTTAGTCTTTCCCTATTTCTGGTTTTTCAAATCCATAAGGTTCAGTTTTATCTTCATTACATCATTCTTTTGGGATTTTTTTGCCCTATATGTGTAAAAATGTACGAGTTTTATGGCATGGGTCAAGACTCAAGACAAACTTCCTATTCTTGGGTTGCACATACATTGGCTAAGAAGTTTTCTTTGTGCTTGAAGCTTTGTGGTACACATAACAATGGACAATGCACACCATAGAAAAGATGTTTGAAATCTTGGCCAGGGCCAGTTATGTTTGTCTGCCAAACGCCATCTTCCAGGATGATGTGGTAGTGACTTCTATTATGTAAAGTAACATATTTGATGGAGAGAATATGTCAAATGTTTCTAATGAGGTAGGGCCATATTTTCCATTTATTGATGGAGGATTTTGTGAATCATAACAATGTTGTTCCTATTTTAGATCCCTACTGACTTTGGGGCATGTTACCTCCCAAGCCATCTCTCCAAATGCTACTAAGTCCTTTAACAAAGTGCAACCTAGGGAAACCTGGGAAGATTGCCCAATATCGCCTCAACAATTCTTCCACTCATTTTAGGCAGGTATTTTAGGCACATGGGGAAACCCTTGAAAAAGTTACCTCCCAAGCCATCTCTCCAAATGCTACTAAGTCCTTTAACAAAGTGCAACCTAGGGAAACTTGGGAAGATTACCCATTGTCACCTCAACAATTCATCCACTCATTTTAGGCTAGTATTTTTAGGCACATGGTGGGAAACCCTAGAAAATATATGTTTTATGATGTTTTGTAAAGAAATAAGTAGAAGGTGGAACCAAGATAAGTGCCCATATTGTTGGGTTGTGAAGTCAAGATCCATGAACAAGAGGGTTTGAATATGATGAAAAAGGCATAGTTAGGCTATTTACAATATTCTCTAAACTATCAAAAAACAATATGCTCTAACCACATGGATCTTCTTCAATATGCATAAATATAGAGGGTCATTCTAGTGAGCACCTCACAATACTTGCAAAATAACCAAGTAACAACGTGCAAGCATGAATAGGAAATGGGCACCCTGGCCTCTCAATATGTAGGACAACAACAATATCCATAGAATGAACAATGATTATAAAACAAGATACAAGATAAGGAGGGTGAAACCAAGGCCATATGTTTTTAGAAACCACCGTTCTTACCATGTGCTTAGTCTTTCCCTATTTCTGGTTTGTCAAATCCATGAGGTTCAATTTTATCTTCATTACATCACTCTTATGAGAATTTTATCTTATATGTGGTAAAAATGCATGAGTTTTATGGCAAGTGTCAAGACTCAAGATAAACTTCCTATTCTTGGGTTGCACATATGTTGGCTAAGCATTCTTCTTTGTTCTTGAAGCTCTATGGCACACATAACAATGGACAATGCACACACCATATAAAAGATGTCTGAAATCTTGGCCAGGGCCAGTCATGTTTGTTTGCCAAATGCCGTCTTCCAGGATGATGTGGTAGTGACTTCTATTATGTAAAGTAACATATTTGATGGAGAGAATATGTCAAATGTTTCTAATGAGGCAGGGCCATATTTTCCATTTTTGGATGAAGAATTTTGTGAATCATAACAATGTTGTTCTTATTTTAGATCCTTATTGACTTTAGGGCATGTTACCTCCCAATCCATCTCTCCAAATGCTACTAAGTCCTTTAACAAAGTGCAACCTAGGGAAATCGAGGAAGATTGCCCATTGTCACTTAAACAATTGTTACACTCATTTTAGGCTGGTATTTTAGGCACATGGCGGGAAACCTTAGAAAATGTTACCTCCCAAGCCATCTGTCCAAATGCTCAAGTCCTTTAACAGTGCAACCTAGGGAAACTTGGGAAGATTGCACATTGTCACTTCAAAAATTCTTCCACTCATTTCAGGCTAGTATTTTTAGGCACATGGTGGGAAACCCTAGAAAATATATGTTTTATGATGTTTTGTAAAGAAGAAAGTGGATGGTGGAACCAAGATAAGTGCCTGTATTGTTGGGTTATGAAGTTAAGATCAATGAACAAGAGGGTTTGAATATGATGAAAAAGGCATCGTTAGGCTAGTTACGATATTCTCTGAACTATCGAAAAACAATAATGTCTAACCACATGGATCTTCTTCAATATGCATAAATATAGGGGGTCATTCTAATGAGCACCTCACAATACTTGCAAAATAACTAAGTAACAACATGCAAGCATGAATAGGAAATGGGCATCCATGGCCTCTCAATATGTAGAACAACAACAATATCCATAGAATGAACAATGATTACAACACAAGATAGGGAGGGTGAAACTTCTACCCTAATGTCTTCTTTTTGGATCAAAATTTCGATTCTTCAAGGATTACACCAGCCCTTTGTAAGAGTAATTTACAGTCATCAAATCAACCCATTAAAATTGGAAAAAATAAGAAAAACCTCACTCGGACTTGTCCTTGTTCCAATCCTCCAAAGATATCCAACTAAGTGCTTGGGGGAATTCCTTATCTTCCAACCATGCCTTAAGCAATTGAATCCTCTTTTATATTTACCTTTCAAACCAAACCTAATCAATAAAATAATAATAAAAGAGCGCTAGAAACCCTAGAGTTAGGGTGTTCCTCATAGAGTAGTTGTTAGGGTTTGATTTAATTATAGGTTGATACATGTCAACTTCTCTTAGGGGGTTCTCTAAATATGTGAACAACTTACCTCCAATGATTTGTGGTGCCAGATAAAAAGCCCTAAGAATGCATTAGGTGCATTGTCGAACAATACATCCCTCTTTTGAGGGTAAATAAATGATCAAGCAACAACAGGTCTTCTTATTCATCCTTGGAGTGGAGTGGTCCTCATCAAGTGATCCTTTTTTGACCATACAAATGCTACTAGTGCCACATGGCACTTTTCTAAATAGGTGTTCCCCTTTTGGCATCTTTCCCTACCATATTTTTTTGCTTTGAGCTTCCTCCAAGGTAGGGAATTTGCTCCTTTTCCATTTGTGTGAAAAGAAATACACCTACACCTTGATTTCAATCCATTGAATACTTTACCAGTCATTCATCATTGTAAACTCTCTTTTGAATTCTTTGAATAGTCTATCTTTGCAATCCTATCTTGCAACTGTACACTCGAACTTGCAATACATATAGATCTAAGCTCTCTTCCACCTTTTCAATGTTGATATTTGTTTGCATATAGAAAAATGTTTAATGGAAAGAGCTTAAGTGACATCTCTAACATTGCTCAAGAGATATTTGCTACTTACTATCACTTAAGTGATGCCTATGAGGGGAAAAGTTAAAAAAATAGAGACATATTTCACAATTTTTAATTGATTTTCAACATAAAAAATGTCTTTTTCATTAAAACTCAAGTTCAAATGTTGAATTTATACCTCAAATGTAGTGAGTTACATATCTAAAACTTCTCATCTTTAGATTTTTATGTAATCGATGGTGACCCCTTACATATTAATATTAATATTTTATTTTATTTTTTTAATAGAAAAATAAATAAAGTCCAATCTCTTAACTACTAAATCTTTATGCACAAGTTGCCCCTTTAACTTTTGCTAGCACAACAACAAACTATGGATTAAGGTTTTGTTTAATGAACAATCTATCCTTGAAATCTTATCTTGCAATTGTACACTTGAGTTTGCAATACATCTAGATCTATTCTCCCTTCCACCTTTTCCATACCATTATCTATTTGTATATAGAAAAATGTTTAATGGAATGTGCTTAGGTGACATTTCTAACATTACTTAAGAGATATTTTTTTGCCTATTGTCACTTAAGCGATTTTTATCAAGGATAAAAAGAAGAAAAAACAAAATTTACATTCTTTTCACTAATTTCATATATATTCTTTTTTCATTCAACAAACATCAGTTCAAACATTGAATTTTAACCCTAAATGTTGTGGTGAGTTACATGCCTACAACTTCCCCTCTTTACATTCGTATGTGATCCATGGTGACCCCTTATAAATCCTTTTCTTTTTAGAAAAATCTATTGACTCTAATCTCTTACCTGATAAATCTCTATGCATAATTTTCTCATTTAACGTTTTCTTGCATAACAATGGATCAAGGGTTAGGTTTTTGTTTAACTTATGTTTATAAAATTAAAGCCTATTTATCTTTTCCAATTGATTTTACAATATATTGATGAAAGTCATGCAACCTATTTTTCAATTATCTATTTTGTTCAAAATGTGATGTTCTTGTCAAGTTTAAGCACATAGGTGCACTACATTACTATAATTCCACCATACTAACCATTTTCAACAAACATAATAGAAGTGAAAACCTTTGCAATTAGTACTTTAAGGAGGTGTTTGTGTAGGTATTTTTTGGTGGGCATCAAATTGTAGTGCACTTGTGGGTCTAGTAGAAGAATGTGCATTGGTTTGCCAATGTAAACTAGGCACACTGCTTACTTAAAAATGGCCTAAAAATATTTGTTTGAATTTAGAGTGCTACAAGCATGCCAAACTTTCTGTTATGGATACATACATACTGATTGTGTTTTGGGCTCAAATGCAGGAAAAATAGTGACAATATCAAATGGATGATTCCTTAGATTTCTCATTCCATATCAAGCTCCCCCTTGTTATTTGTAGTATGCCATATTTTATTTATATTTTGATTATCTAATTGAATTTATGCCATCTTTGCATGCACATTTAAATAATTGCACAATGAATCTTGTAGGATCTTGATTCAAGATTGAGTTCAAATGCACAAGATATTCCACCAAGACATAAAAGCCACAAGCTCTTATATGAAACAAGAGACCTTACGTAAATTGTTAAACACACATGGGTAGCAAGAACAATATGAAAGATAAATCATGAGAGTACAATTTTGATTAACAAATGATTTACATTTATAGTACAATATGTGACTCTTGGGTTTCACATCCCAAGGTCTCTTGGACTCCTTTTGTCTATTCGGCTTCCAGACTAACCCATTGAGGATTAGGTGTCCAACATTCCCCCCCTTAATCCGAAGGGTTATGTATGAGTCCAAGAAGAGAGCTGTAATACAAAATGTGCAAAAATGCATGGCAA
>APFE030387458.1:0-10306 GCA_000404065.3 Pinus taeda
ATGGGACTGGGACTGGGGGAGGGAGAGAGAGAGAGAGAGAGATGCAGAGAAGAGACAAAGGGGGAGAGAGAGGGAGAGAGAGGGAGGGAGGGAGAGGGAATGGGACAAGGAGGGGGTTGAGAGAGAGGGGGGGAATGGGACTGGGACTGGGGGAGGGAGAGAGAGAGATGCAGAGAAGAGACAAAGGAGTAGAGAGAGGGGGATAACAAGGGGGATGGGGAGGATGGAAGAGAGAGAAAGAGAGAGAGACAGAGAGAGAGAGAGCGGGAGGGAGGGTAGTAGAGTAGGGGAGGGGGGAGAGAGAGGGAGAGAGGAAGGTAGAGAGGGGTGGTGGTTGAGAGAGAGAGGGGGGGAATGGGATGAGGAGGGGGGTGATAGAGAGGGGGGGAATGCGAGTGGGAGTGGGGGAGGGAGAGAGAGAGGGATGCAGAGAAGAGACCAAAGGGGGGTAGAGAACGAGGGGGAGAGTGAGGGGGATGTGGAGGATGTGAGAGAGAGGGAGGAAGAGAGAGAGGAGAGAGAGAGAGAGAGAGAGAGGAGATGAAGAGAGAGATGGAGGGAGGGGGATAGAGGCAGGGGAGGGGGGAGAGAGAGCGAGGGAGAGAACCGTGGAAGTGGAGGATGGAGGAGGAGAAGAGAGAGACGAAGAGAGGGAGGGAGGGATGTATGAAGGGAGAAGGAGAGACCAAAGGTGGGATGGAGAGGTAAGAGAGAGGGGGATGGATGAGGGAGAAGGGGCGGGATATATAGAGAGGGGGCATAGGTGAAAGAGGGGGAGGGGGGAGAGAGAGAGGAGAAATGATAAAATAAAATAAAATAAAAGATGCATTAACCAAATACAAAATGTATATTCAAATGTATAAATCCCACTAAATTAAATCCACTTGCAGCACCTGCCTTGTCCAACCAGAGGGAGCGTGCACAGATTCTCTACCACTAACAAGGTTGTCTACAAAATTTCCTCTAGAAACACTTGTTTCCACATTCCAAACTCAATGTCGTAAATTGTCAACCATCCCAAAAATTATTATATTATTCGCAAAAACATCAGATGCCGCAAATTATTGAATCACATCATTGTGCCTTTTTTGCATAATTACATCTTTTCCATAATTTCTGCAACACTTTTTGTTTCCACTTCCATGAATGCCCTCTATGCAAAAAGAATGTTCCCAAAGAATTTTAATACCAACAATATTTGCAACACATGAAAAACTAGGAAATGCACAACATCCAAGGAAACAAAGATTTTAATGAATTGTTCTTTTAGCGAAACAACTAAATTTTGAAAATTGTAGTTAAAGTGTTCATTGTTCTCATGGTTTAATGACTTTTGGTAGTTAATTGGTAGGGGTTGGACTTAAGGAACAAACAAAGATTGTGTTCCTTATAGTTGTATTTCTGGAACAATATTTGTTGGAACATTGTTCTGCACAAAGCAATGAAAAAAAACATATAGTAATTAATATATTACATTCAAAAGTCAAAATCCTATCAAAACAAAAGATATTTCAAGCACACGTTATGTCACAAATTACAATCACCTATATTTCAATTAAATGTTTCCCGATGTGTGATCATCCGACCTCTTCTCCATGCTTATGTGTTATTTTTGGTCTGTAGGCTTTTAACAAAATTTACGCGCTTTCCTCTTTTGCACTTTTTATTTTGTAATCTCTTCTTCACACCCTCTTTGTAGTATTTCTCTTAGACTTATTTCTGCTTACAAAGGAAGAACTTCAGTTTCACTTTGGCACTCATAATTTTTGGTAAACATCAAATATTCTAAAGAATTTAGATACTGAATTTTGTATTCATTTAACAACCTTAATTCTTTTTATTTCTTTTTACAGAACATAAGGTGGGAAGCAAAGATAAATATTTAAAACAATTCACAACAAATTCAATATCAAACTATACAACTTTGTTCTCTCTTACTCAATAGCATATAGATTACCCCAAATTCCATCTAAAGATCATTTAGAGATAGCATATAGATTGCCCCAAATTCTATCAAAAGATCATTTAGAGACTCTAGAGGATCGTTGAGTTATTTTTACATTGGCAAGGATAAGAGTGGAATAATTAGCTATAGAATTCGAATTCACTCAGTTACTAATTTTGAAACCAATTTTATACTATCAATATAATGAGCTAAGACAACCCCACATTCTCTATCAATCTTATTGCAAGGAAAAAGAAAATAAAAAAATTAAACAAAAGAAGAATCTTATTGAAATACGAGTTACATTAATTTGTGACTTGAATGTTCGATACCCATTTTTGCATTTACATTGCTCACTGTGAAATCCACCTCATATTAGGAAGACACCTCAAATTTTGCATACATATATGGAAGGACATCTTACCACTCAGATCATTGTATGTGTGCATGCAGTGGCTTGGTATTTTTTCATGTATCTCGCCATGAAATTTGATGCAAAGATTGACACCATTGCAAAATAATATGTTCATTCGCTTGATTTTCCAATCCAAACAATATGATCTAAACAATACACAACCTATTGAGCAATACATAATGAAATTGAGCTAACCAATACTAGACAACGTTGATGTCTTTAATATTTTAAACAACGTTGTTGTCTTGGGTATTGAAAAGTTTGATCAACCGTACTGTGGCTTGGGTTTTGAATTTGTAATGTGATGTGCACTCTTCAAACACCATGATCACCATGATTTGCACACTTCATTTCAGATGAAGTCTTAGAAGGATCAAATGACCCCCATTGCCATGTTACAACAACTCTTCACACTCCGTCCCATTGAATCCATCGATTAAGCTATTAAACAAAGAATATTTGGAAAAAAATCGATCATGGCCCTTCATAAAAAAAAAATGAAATTCCTACAATCAGCATCCACCCATTCAATCAAAATTAAATTCAAATGAAGACCTTCAATCAACCTTTAACTTTGAGATTAGTGCACAAAAGTGGTAGAATTGATCATAGCTTTTGAGTACATGACTTCTAAAAAAATTCCATGATATCATGAAATTTTGGAGTTGGAATACACCTCTCAATATCTAGTCCAAATATATCCAATTTTATACAAAATTGAGTCCTCTACAATAGTTCAAAACCTATCTTTTTGCAAATAATTGAAAACCTTTTCTCCTTGTCCCAATTGTTATTTATAATTACAAAAAGAAATGCCCAAAAAGGAGAGTTGTTGAAACAATGGTTGAGATCTTTGATTTTAGTTGGAAAGAATCCCTTTCTCTTCTTTGCTAGTGAAATCCCTTTGCTCCAAGATTTCTTTGCCTCATCGTTTCCACCAATCTCCACAACTAACCAATCAAAATAAAAATTAAAACCAATTAAAATGGAGAAAAGCTAACATTTCCAAAATTGTCAAAAAAAACTAACCGATCCAAATTTAATTTAATAATTTAATAAAACCGAATCTATGTTTTCCCTTGCTTGCTTGTGATGAGAAGATTCAAAAAATTGATCTTCTATAATGAATTTGCAACAACAACCCACTTTGGACCAACAAAAACTCTCCAAAACAAACTCATAACATGATTTTTCGTTGCAAATTCGTAGTTGTAGATTATGTTTTTTTTTTTGAGTGGTTAATGACCAAATTTAGTCATAAAACCACTCCCATATCCTTCTCTAAGGTATTTTTGGAGTACCAGCCCTCCACCACTCTAAGGTATTTTTGGAGTACCAGCCCTCCACCACTCTAAGGTATTTTTGATCTACCCATTAATAAATATAACCACACACACCATACCGCCACCCCCCGCCACTTTAATTATAATTTGTGTTGAATATTCTTTGTGCTCCTACCACGTCATCCTAAAGTCTAGTGAACCCCTAGGTGGGTTTGAAAAAAATAAAATTGTAATCCCTCCACGGAAACGGGGGCAGAATACTCTATATCGTTGTTCTTAAATAGTTAAAATTATATTTATAAAAAATTAATTTTAATTAACTTAACCAATTAAAGTTAAATAAATTTAATAAAAAATATTACATATTGATATAAATTGTAAAAACATAATAAAATACACATTTACAAATTTTACGTCAAGGTAACGAAATTCAATCAAACTTTGACTCAGGATATTTTCCAAATTGTAAGTCATAATGAGGCAAAATTTGAACCGTTGGAAAATTGCAACACAACACATGCAATCGAGCAATTAAAATGAAAATATAAGAAAAGTTAAAATATCACAAAATTAACAAAATTAAAGCATTAAAGAATTCGTTTGACCAAGATTTACATGGAGGGTCCCCATAAAAGGTTTGAAAATTATAGGGGCTGTTGTGAAAAAAAATAACCCACGACTTCCAAATACAAATTTTGTCATGTGCTAATTGGAATTTATTTCTTTATAGGTGAAGAACCTTTTCTCCTTTGATTCAATTTGTAACATCAAGCAATGGCGCCTCAGTCATAGAAGATATTCCCACAATACTACAAGGTATATAACACTGCTTCCGAACACATATTGTATAGTATGATGCAATCAAAGGAAGTATATATACACATGTCCATACAATAATTTTAATTCAAGGTATCACACCTCATAAGTGTATGGAACATACTTGGTCCATCCTACTTAACAAGATGTAGCTTGCCTTTATGCCTTATGGAAGTTCCATATTCAAAATTGTGATGATGTCATTAATAGAAATACCAATATGAAATATATGATACAAAAAATTGGTATAGTGACCTTACAAATCAAATTTAAAGTATATATCAAATGAATTCAAAATATTGTCCAATATTTCAGAAGAGAATCGTTAAGGTAAACATCATATTTGTCCTATATAAGCTCAAAATAACCTTCAAGACGACCTCCAAAAGTGGACTTAGGTCTACCCTAAACATGGGAAAATTCAAGCTCGTATTTTCTAAGAAAAACATTAATTCTGTTTAAAAGTTCAATCCGTGTATAGTCTCTAAATTGAAACGAAGGCTTGATGCCTCTCGATGCAGCCTCCAGAGGGCTACTAAGGCCCAAACACAAGTTCAAATTTGACTCAGATAAGGTTGAGTTTGTGTCTCAAATAATAATCCTGGTCCTTGCTCTCTATACAATGATTCATAAAAAGTTCATCGAAAGCCATCCATGACTTGTCTAGGGCTACACTTTTAATGGATTCTGTTTAAATTTCCTTTGATACCATGTTGAATTTTCATGATTTCCTACAACGATAATTACTTTGTAATTATTCATCAACCAACTCATATTATATCACATTCATCATTTATCAATTATACATAGGGAATCTCAACAATAAAATAATAATTACAGTAGGATCATGAATGAGTCAACTAAACATAAGGGACGAATTTTTACCATGAGAAAACTGTAACTAGGGAAAACAACCCAACAACTTTTCCTTAAATAAATTATGCAGTTCAACAAGAGATACAATTTGATATATCTAGTCAAAATACAGTCAATTGACTAGTAATCAAACCTTAGTCAAACCTAGTCAAACTACCCTTTAAACAACCAAATTTCTTCCCAAAATATTTCGATCAATCTGGTTGACTAGGTTGAATTTCAACCTCCTATTCGTACATAGAAATTCAATTTAATTCCACACAAGTATTCACATAAAATTTTGGCCTCTTCCACATGTGTGAGGTCAAGCAAAGAGAGAATAAAATCTTGGTCAAATGCTATATCATCTTAGTCAACTTTGACCTTGTTTTCTTATTTCTCCTTTGCATAGATGAATATAAGATGTTATGTGTGTGATCTGAATTGTGTTCTTTGAGGATGAAATTGAGTGATTTTATATAGTGAATTAATGAGCTCAAAATAGTTGTTTCCGTTGGGGTTGGACGACTTGAACAATATGGAAATTACTTCTACTTTTTGAGGTCGAAAGTCAAAATTTAATTTCTTCCTTTTGGGCTGACTTGAATACTTATTGAAGCTACAATAAAATAAACAAACTTCCCTCTTGGATGATAACCCTTTAGTCTCTTAAAACACGCCCTTATATTTTTATATCAATTCTTCCATTTTTTGGTTTTTTTCCTTAGAACACCCCTTGAAAGATGACTTTTGTCTCACCGACTCTTCTACTAATTGGCTTGATCTAAAAAATAGTAAAAAATACTTCTTTCTAGAAATAATCATTTTCTTGGCTTGGTTGGCACTTACAAACAAAAAGAATTGGATTTTCCATTATATGTGTTGATGGTGAAGGAATTTCCATCCTTGATGAGATGATACTAGTTGTCTTTTTGCATGAATATTGCATCGCACATGTACATATAGGGACTTCCAAATACCACTCCACATACATCAAGTGGAACTACATCTAATTCTACTTCAACAAGAAAATCAACACTAATAGAAAATTTGATTTTGCACTATTTTTTTACCTTTATCCTTGCCTTCTTGTTGACACATCTTAATCGTTATGGGCTAGGATGGTCATGAGTCTCTAGTCCCAGTTTCAATACCAAATTTATTGCTATGAAATTTTACTATGATCTCGAGTTGAATAGAACATCAGTTTTAGCTTTCCTTGTTCATGTCTTTATATGGAAGAGAATGGTCATTTCTTTCTCTTCCTCATCCACATATGAGCTTCTTTACACTAATTACTTGAATCTATGGCCATGAGATTATTCTTCTTAGAATATTTCTTTTGGTTCTTTAGGTTTAGGTGTTGTACATATCCAATACGATAAAACTACTTTATGAGAGTATTGAAATCTTCCCACTTAATCACTAGAGGGTATCACTCTAGTCTTAAGGTTTTCGTATGGATTTCCCACCAAGTTAAGGAACGTCCCTATAATATCAAATGGTAAAATAAAATTTTAGGTCTTACATCTATGTGGTGAACTCTAAAATAAATGTCTAACATATATAATTAGTGATTTAAATTCAAAGCATTAATCTCACCTTGATATGGCTTGATGTAGACACTTTATTCCCTCTTGAACAAGAATTGTTAATGGTTCATGACACTTGAACTGGGCTGTTCCTTTTCATGTTCTTTATTAGATTTCCTCTTTGGTTCATCCATGTTACTTGACTCCCCCTCTAAACTAACCTCTAAGTTGTAACCTCCATCTTCTCTTATTCTTAACTTCTTCACTAGAGTTTCCATAAGGAGCTTCATGTTATGTATGATATCTACGACCTTCTCTTATAGCCTTGAGAAACTCTCCTCTGCCACATATTTGGAGTTATTAATAGATTCAATTACCATGCTTTATGTTTTTCTTCTTAAACCAATTTGGATCCCTTGCAACTTCCCACAAAATACCCAAAGTCACCTTCTCTTATAACAGTCTGATTCATAAATTATCATGGATATTACACTGAAAGGTTCATCACAAGAGATTTAATGAAATTATCCTTGAAATATGAAATATATAATATGAGGGCTATTTTCCTTAGAATTTTATTTCATTAAGTTACTATGTCATGCATGCACTATATAAAATGCACAAAATAAAGAATTTATACAAATACAATCTCTCTTTCCCTCCCTCTCTCTCTTTCCCTTTCCCCTTCCCCCTCTCTCCCACTCCTCCTCCACCTCCCTGTCTCCCACTCTCCCCCCCTCTCGCTCCTACTCCCCCTCTGCCTGTCACCCTCTCCCACAGTCTCTCCTCGTCTCCCTCTCTCTTTATCTTCGCCCCTACCCTTTTCTCCCCCTCTCCCTTTGTCCTCCTCTCTCTCCCTACCCTCCCCTGCTCACTCTCTCTCTCAATCTCCATCTATCTCCTATCTCCCTCCCCATCTCCCTCACTCTACCTCAAACCCTCTCCCCTTCTCCATCTCCTTACGTCTCTCCCTTCCCCTCTCCCTTCCCCTCTCTCTCTCTCTCTCCCCCTCACCCTCTCTTGCTCTCTCCCCTTAGCCCACCCCTCTCTCACTCTTTCTCCACCTCTTCCTCTCTCCCTTTCCCTCTCCCTTTCCCAATCCCCTTTTACTGCTCTCTCTCCATCCTCCCCTTTCTCCCTCTCTCCCTCTAAACCCCTCGCACACGCCCCCCCACTCTCTCTCCCGTTCTCCTTCTCACCTCCTCTCCCTCTCTATGATGTCTCCCCATTTCTCTCCATCCCCCATTCTCTCTCTCTCTCCCTCTCTTTGTCCCTCCCCTCTCCTTCCCCTCCCTCTTTCACTCTCCCTCTCTCCCCCCATTTCCCTCTCTCTGCCCTTTTCTCCATCCCAGTCTCTCTCTCTCTCTCTCTCTCTCTCTCTCTCTCTCCCCACCCCATTTATAGCTCTCTCTCATTTCCTCCCACTACCCCTCCCCCTCTTGACTATCTCATCTCTCTCTCTCCCTCTACTTGAATGCCACCCCCCTCTCTCTTGTCCCTCCTACCCACTCCATCCTTTCTCTTTCTCTCTCCACCTCTCTCCCCCTCGTTCACTCCATCTCTCTCCCCCTCTCCTCTCTCTCCCTCTCCCTTCCTCCACCCATCTCTCTCTATCTCTCTCTCTCAATCTCCCTCCACCTACCCCTCTCCCTCTCTCTGTCTCTCTCTCATTCCCTCCCTTTCTCTCCCCTTCCCTCTCTCCCTATCTCTCTCTCCCCCTTTATCCCTCTCTCTTCCTCTCCTCCCTCCCCCCTTTATCCTTCTATCTCTCTCTATTTGTCACCCTCCCCCTCTCCCACTCTCTTTCTCTCTCTCCATTCCCCCCTCTCTCACCCTCTCCCCATACCCCTCTCTTGCTCTCTCCCTCTCCCGCTCTTTCTCCCCATCTCCCTCTCCCACTCTCTCCCCCCCTCTCTCTCCCAATCTCCCTCCTTGTCTCCCCATATCCCTCTTCCTCTACCCGTCTCTCTCCTCCTCTCTCCCCATGGCTCTGTCTCTCCCCCCTTTCTGTCTCTCTCCCTCCCACTTCCTCCCCCCTAGTCTCTCTCTCTCTCTCCCTCTCTCTCTCTCCCTCCCCCCACCCCCTTCCCCCTCTCTCCCACTCCCTCCCCCACTTCCTCTCTCTCTCTTCGCCTCCCTCGCCCTCCCTCTCTCTCTCCCTCTCTCCCCACCTCTCTCTCTCTCCCACTCTCTGTTCTCTCCTTCTCCCTCCAACTCTTTCTCTCTCTCTCTCGCTCCCTCTATTCCTCTCTCTCTCTCTCTCCCCCTCCCCATCTCTCTCTCCCCCCTATTTATCTCTCTATCCCTCTCTCGCTCTCTTTGTCTCCCTCTACCTCTCCTCCTTGCCCCTTCCCCTACCTCTCTCTCTACCGCTTCCCGTACCTCCGCCTCTCCTTCCCTCCTCCCTCTCCTGCTCTCTCCTCTCCCACGCCCTCTCTCTCTCTCCCTCCCCCTTCTCGTTCTTTTTCCCTCCCACTCCCCTCCCTCTCCTACTTTTCCCGCCCCATCTCTCTCCCCCTCTCCTCCCCCTCTCTCTCTCCCCCCTCTCCCTCCCCCTCTCTCTCTTTTCCTGCCTCTCCTTTCCCACCCAACTCTCTCTCTCCTTTCCTCCCCTTGTCCCTCTCCTTCCCCCATCCCTCCCATTCTTGCCCTCCCTCCTTTCCTATGTTTTTTAAGACTCTTTTGATATTTATATATAAATAGACACATCCATTTCACATATCTTAGAAAAATAAAGCAATTCTACTCATAAATAAATTATTTTATATTATCCAATTTCCAAAAGATAAATAATTACAAAATAATACAAAGATATTCTTTCACATTATAAACAATGAGTTATCAATAAATAAAATCAATTCACAAAAATATTTCTTTCATTATTATATAATTTCAAATCAATAAATATTTATACAAACACAAATATAACTACACCATTCAAATATAATAATTAACTAAAAAAATTATTCAGTAATAACTATATAAATATAAATCAAATATAATAAAATATAAAACAGTAACTTTAATTATATGGTATTAATTTAGTTTGCTATATAAAATAATTCAATATAACTATTTTATATGGTATTAATTTAACTTGTTATATAAAATAATTTAATGTAACTATTAATTAAATAAATTAAATATTTAAAATAAGAAAATCAAATAGTTAAGAAAGAAAATGAAAAATGAAGGTATAAAATGGAAGAAAATAATTTATATAAAAATTTTAAATAACGAATGATTTGAAGGTTAAAAAATAAAACTTAAAATGTATAATGATATAGAAATGATTAGAATATGTTAATGCTAAAATTTATATATAAAATTAATGTTGAATTAAAAACACGTCCTTCAAAAGAAAGAAATTGCATGGCGACATCCCCAAATGATCCAGCCGCCATGTTCATGTTGTAGCGGTAATCACAATGATGGCTTCACTGCGTGCACCTGGACGATG
>APFE030387462.1:0-14610 GCA_000404065.3 Pinus taeda
AAATATAAGAATTGGAGAAACTATGTGGAGCTTGTATAAAGAACTTGTCACCATGCATAAGGCAATTGTCCACTTACACAGCATGCAACAGAAGTGTAAGGACAATGAAAAATCTCTTAAAGTTTTCCATACAACCATCATTGTCATGCATGAATGGTTAATGCAATATAAAGGGGAATCACCCGATTTGGCAAAGAAAACAAGGCAATAGGCAGATTTGGAGAAAGAGAAAGTGCAAATGATCATTCATAGAAACAAACAACTCGCCTCATTCATCACCAATATCCAATTCTCCTATGTACGATTGTATAACAACATGGATTTCCTAGTGGAATCGCATAATATCCCATCAATTGGCTTACTCATTGAAGCCAAAAGTAGGAATCAGGTCAGGTAGGAGGTTGAAGAATACTTGGACTGGTTTAGAAAGATCACTACCAAGGAAGATCTCAAAGTAAATAAGAATAATATGTAGAAGTACATTGGTGGCACTATCCAAATCAATACTATGATGCTCTTGCTAAAGAAGGAAATGTAGATTGGACATAAATCAGTGTACCCAGGTTCCATGGAGGCTAGATTATGCTTTCAGCCCGATCCCATTGCAAAGCTTGGCATCATCATCATGTAGTACAAAGCTTGGCATCATCATGTGACCGAGAATCTACAAGTCGAAGTTGTTGAGTTGGAGTTTCCCCAAACTCAAGCTTGATTTTTGTCTTATTAGGCTGTCTAGTTGGCTCTACCCAATTTTGTCTTATATGGGTATGTGTGCATTTTAATATTATTTTGTAATTAATTTTTAAGTGAAATTCCAAGTGTCAATTGTGGAATATGAAGATTCATGTTGTAAATAATTTGAAGAGACTTCTTGTAAAGAAGTTGAAGAGTCATGAGGGAAGTCCAAGAGTCACAAAGGGGAAGTGAATAGTAATCCCTTTTGTTATAAATATGTACTTATAACTCATGTAAATGGCTTTTGGAAGCCAAGATTTTGGCTAGGCTCTTAGCTTAGAATTAGCAGCTTGGGAGTTTGTTAAGAGCCTTGGCTTCTCCATAGCATAAAGGGGGTATCTTTATTTGGAGGAGTAGGTGTAGACTTCATGTTCCACTATTGGGGCTAGTGGATTGTCAATGGTATATGTATGCTTGGAACTTTCACTTTAATAAAAGCTCAGAGACAACACGTTTTCATGCATATGTTATGAATAAAGTAGAACTATTCTTGTTATGTTTGTAATATATGTTATTTCACTTTATGAATTATTTCATTTGTATTAGTATGAATCTTATTGAATGTGTGGTGTTGTTTATTTCCTTCATGGTTAACGTGTGAACTATTTTGCAGTCTAAATCATGATGTCTTTATGCTCGTGGGTTCCTTTCAAGTTGTGTACTACAGGCTTCTAAGGGGCTCACTCATTTTCCCCTCATGTGTTAGAACCTTTCATACATTGCACTTGACCCTCCACAGAGTCATACACTTGTTCACCAAAGTCATGATTACACCACTCTATGTGTTATTGCAACCCAGGCACATCATTGAAACCCACTCCTTCAGGAACAGGGCCATATTTTGAATGGGGCTCCTACACCAAACAGTGTGAGGTCTAATTGGGACTTCATATCAGGGAAGCCCCTTGAATTTTGGACGTTCCAACACCTTCAACACCTAGCTTCTAATTAGAAGACTCCTAAGTGGTTTCATTGCTTTCTCCCTTATTATGATCAGTATCCTTCTTTCTTTTTTATTTATCCTTATTCTTTTATATTGCAAGTGCATGGGCTTTGGAATACTTTAGATTCCCCATATAAATGAGCTCATTTTCATCATGTATGAGTGATTCAATGAAGTCATATATATAAGGAATCTTTCAAACCTTTCCCATCGATATCCTTTTATTATGAGAAGAAACAAAAAAGATAGAATACTCAATACTTGGCTTAGAGAGAAGAGAAGAATAGATTTTTCCTCTATCCTGTCAATACCAAATGCCTTGACTTGTTGAAGCAAAGTATTGAAATTGGAGAGGAAGTCCTATAGGGTGTCAAAGCTACTTGGGCTCAAAGAAATGAGATCATTCTCTAGTTGGTGTCCCCTTAGTTCATCTTTCTTCCCCAACAGACCCTCCAATATGGTCCTTACATTGTTAGGTGTTGAAGAAGATTTTACATGGAAGATAAAATATAGAGATACAGACAATAATAGCAACCCATAACCTTCATTCATCCTATTGGATTACTATGCCTTCTCTATAAATGAATTAGGCACACCAAGGGCACAAAACTATAACACACCCATGCTCAGGGTACTCCAACTCCCTTCTAGAAAAATACGAGCTCTATGATCATTCCTTTCAAATGAGAATAAAGATACCATGCATGTCACGCTAGAACTCATGAAAATACCAATAGACATAATTTCTTATATTAATATTCAACATTGAAGGAATGGTAACCATTAAATAACAAAATGAAAATATAAATATATAGGAAAATAAAAAACACGTATTTTTTAATGAAATAATAATAGCAACCCCTAACCTTCATTCATCCTATTGAATTACTATGCCTTCTCTATAAATGAATTAGGCACACCAAGGGCACAAAACTATAACACACCCATGCTCGTGGTACTCAAACTCCCTTTCGGAAAATTACGAGCTCTATGACCATTCCTTTAAAATGAGAAAATAAAGATACCATGCATATCATGCTAGAACTCATGTAAATACCAAGAAACATAATTTCTTATAATAATATCCAACATTGAAGGAATGGTAACCATTAAATAACAAAATGAAAATATAAATATATAGGGAAAAAAAAAACACGTATTTTTTAATGAAAGAATCATCAACTAACTACAAATTCCAAAGATCCTAGAAAACTATAGGATTTGTTGCACATTCACTCATTATTACAATCCACCCCTAAGTTGAGTCTGTGATACCACAAGGATGGGAACCTATGCCAACTCTATCTCTCATAAACAACTAGCTCTTAATCTTTTTCTATTCACACAATTTACATAGCAGTCATTATTATCGAAGATACTCAAGTAGCCACAAAGGAATTGTGGACTTCTAGTCTCTTTCCCCTTCAGCTTTCACAACCTAAGGAAAGAAATTTATTTCTTTGTTATGTATTGCCTCACCCTATTACATTTCCCTCTATGGATCTAATGTTATTGGTCAATAAATATTAATTATAGAAGCTTCAAAGACTTATCTTATGGAAAAATTCACCAACAATACCAGTTCATTCATTTCTCAACGGGAACATCACAGGTATTAATTTACAACTAAAATAATGGTTCATTTCCATAAATCCCTTATCCTCTTCAAGAAGCAATAGCATTGTAATTAAAGTGAATAATGAATTACAACTAAAATAATGGTTCATTTCCATAAAGCCCTTATCCTCTTCAAGAAGCAACAGCATTGTAATTAAAGTGAATAATGAATCAATGAACTCGTCAAACAACAAAAAAATATATGGTTAAATATGCATGCTCACAAATTTCCACATGGCCTCACCCAAGAGGCTCACGTAACAATATTTTCTCTTAATTTCCCATAATGGTATGATAAAAATATAAACCAAAAGGTCTACCCTCTTTAGCTACCACCCTCTCATGATATCATAGTCCCTTATGCTCTTGTCCTTGTCTATCTATAGTTGGTGATGATTTAATTATTAATACTTAAAACATATTCCATAGCTAGTTACTCTGGCCCTTCATCGCGTACAAATATATAATATTAATCTAGGATTAAAACTAGGAAATTGCATTCCCCTATCCCTTATTTTTAGCATTGTCCTTAGTGCTCAGCACCATGTAGGTGTATACATACAAATTTACTTCAAATTTCCAAATTAAATGTGGCTATATTTATTTCTTTGTAATGTATTCCCTCAACCTATTACATTTCCCTCTTTGGATCTAATGTTATTGGTCAATAAACCTTAATGATAGAAGCTCCAAAGACTTATCTTATGGAAAAATTCACCAACAATACCAGTTCATTCAAGCACTCGAGTATTTCTCAACTGGAACATCATAGGTATTAATTTACAACCAAAATAATGGCTCATTTCTATAAAACCCTTATTCTCTTCAAGAAGCAATAACATCACAATTAAAGTGAATAATGAATCAATGAACTCATCAAACAACAAAAAAAGATATGGTTAAATATGCATGCTCACAAAATGCCACATGGCCTGACCCAAGAGGCTCACATAACCATATTTTCTCTTAATTTCGCATAATGGTATGACAAAAATATAAACCAAAAGGTCTACCCTCTCTGTCTACCACCCTTTCATGATATCATAGTCCCCTATGCTCTTGTCCTTATCTATTTATAGTTGGTGACGATTTCATTATTAATACTCAAAACATATTCCATAGCTAGTCACTCTGGCCCTTCATCATTTACAAATATATAATATCAAACTAGGATTAAAACTAGGAAATTGCATTCCCATATCCCTTATTTTCAGCATTGTCCTTAGTGCTCAGCACCATGTAGGTGTATACATACAAATTTACTTCAAATTTCCAAAATAAATGTGGCTATATTTATTTCTTTGTAATGTATTCCCTCAGCCTATTACATTTCCCTCTATGGATGTAATGTTATTGGTCAATAAACCTTAATGATACAAGCTCCAAAGACCTATCTTATGAAAAATTTCACCAACAATATCAATTCATTCAAGCAATCGAGCATTTCTCAACTGGAATCTCAACTGGAACATCACAGGGATTAATTTACAACCAAAATAATGGCTCATTTCCATAAAACCATTATTCTCTTCAAGAAGACATCACAATTAAAGTGAATAATGAATCAATGAACTCGTCAAACAACAAAAAAAGATTGTTGAAAATTAGCAACAAGAAATTTCTAAAAATAGAAGTGCTAAAAATAGCAGTTTGGGCATCAGTGCTGGATAAAATAGCACTGCTAAAAATAGCAGTTTGGGCATCAATGCTGGATTGGGCAACAGGGAATGAAAAATGGAAGTGCTAAAAATAGAAGTTCTATTTTTAGTAGTGCAGTGTGGGTTCCTATTTTAGTCATAGTCCCTGGCCTAGAAATAGGAAGTAAAATTCGAAATAGGAAGTAAAATTCGAATTTGGTCTTACCTGTAGTTTGAATATTAATTAATTAATTCAGTTTGAGTTAATTAGTTAAGGAAAATCAAACTTGAATTCTTTGTAAGAACATGCAATAATCTCTCCACTGATTGGGGAATGTGTCCTTGATTTGCAGTAAAATTCGAAATAGGAAGTAAAATTCGAATTTGGTCTTACCTGTAGTTTGAATATTAATTAATTAATTCAGTTTGAGTTAATTAGTTAAGGAAAATCAAACTTGAAGTCTTTGTAAGAACATGCAATAATCTCTCCACTGATTGGGGAATGTGTCCTTGATTTGCTCCCCTGATTGAGGAATTAAGGATGAGTTCTATATTGAGAGGATGTTGACTTAGTTTAACTTAGTCAAGTCCAATTAGATTAATTTAACAAGTTGTTAAATTAATGAGATTCAGTTTGTTGATGCTTGTTGGTATTTTCATATAACTGAGTATTCACTCATGGATAACTGATGCATTTCAATTCAGACTCAATTCAGACAGAGACCCAATTGAGATCGGATAGGGACAGTGTACTATTAGTTGCTAGGATATTCCTTGGTGAATATTCCTTGCATGCAGAAGGAATATTATTCCTTAGAGACTACACAGTTGGACTTGAGATGACAACAGGTATGATTTGGGCCAATTCACACATTTTATGTAATTGGACCCCAATCAAAATTGCGCAAGGAAATAGGGGCTTGGAGGACTTGTGGAGCCTATTTACACAGGCCTAGATAGTCCATGAGCTACATCATCGAGTACAGAGAGAGCAGGATAGATTTTGAGCTGATTCTTTTTGTATGTTGTTGAGGATTTCCACTTCATTGATAATACAGAGATGGGGCTTTAGGCTGGTGCTTTCCACTGGTTATATCTTCTGTGTTATGGTTGATTATGGTTGATTACTTCTCATTCTCAGTTATATTTTTTCATGCTTGATGTTGCTCATGTTCAATTAAGCTTCTGAAAATTTTATAGTAGATGTAGATCTAGTATTATGATTTTGTACATTGCGTATATCAGGTTGATCTGCAAGTGAAATTTCTACATGATATCAGTGAGCTAGCTGATTTGTAGAGAAAATTCTACATGGTATCAAAGCACAGGTGATCAAGGAAGAACAGTATAAAGAGTGAGAGAGAAGTTGAATTTTGTGGTTTCTGAATATTGAATTGAGTTCTTATCACATCTATTTCACCGATGGCATTCTATGGGTTGAGACTTGAATATGCCCTTGATGGCAGTTCAAATTATATAGCTTGGAAGGATCACATGGAGGTAGTATTAGAAGATAATGACCTTAAGGACTTCATTGATCAAGAAGTCCCGAAGCCGAATAATGCTACTCAACTGGCAGAACGGAAGAAGTGTGTGGATAGAGCTAGGAGAATCCTCCTGGAGGGAAGGAGACTCCATTTTTTATGTGGAAAAAATTGAAAGATCTTTATCAGAATAGAAGTGATCAGAGGAAGCTAACATTGAAGGAAAAACTTCGAAAGATCAAGTGTGAAAAGGATGACACGATCTCTATGTATCTGATCAAGCTCACCACATGTAGGGATGAGCTTACAAGTGTAGGGGTCATGACAGTTGATGATGACATGGTAATTCTACCACTCCTTGGCCTTCCTAAGAGTTGGCATAGCTACCAGGACTCGATTAATGGAAGGGAGAAATTGCTAGATTGGGAACAACTATGGTCGGATTTGATGCAGGAGGAGATCAGAAGGAGCACCACAGATGGTTCTTCATCCATTGACAATGAAGAAAATTGTGCCTTAGAGAGTAAGGCGAAGAAGGTGAAGGAGAAGGTTTCTCTTTTCAAGTCCAGTTCTTCCCATGGTGGGAAGAAGTTTGACAAATCGAAAGTGCGATGCTTTCATTGTCATGAGGTGGGCCATTTTGTTACAAATTGTCCACTGAGGAAATCCAAGAAGGGGTCTGGGGAAGGATCTGAAGGTGAGACACTTGCTTCACAATTCGAGTTGGATTTCACACTCTTCGCATGCATGGTTTCATCCATGGTGGGAAGTGGTTGGTTTCTTGACAGTGGAGCTTCTCTCCACATGACTGGTGACAAGAGTTTGTTTAGTCCTTTGGAGGAGAAAGATCTCTAGATACTCATAGTGATGGGTAATGATGAAAAGTATAGTGTCTCAGGTGTAGGCAAGGTTATTTTTCAGAGGGAGCATGGAGCTCGTCTTACCTTGACCGATGTTAAGTATGTACCAAGACTAAAGAGAAACTTGGTGTCGATCGTGATGCTGGAAGACAGAGGCTATGATGTAGTCTTCAGTAAGGGAAAGGTTTTCCTTAGACACATCATCACTAGATAGGTGAAGCAGATCATTTCACGGGTCAAGAACCTGTATGCTCTTGAGGTTAAAGATGCATGCAAAGCCTTGAGTAGCAAGGCAACTAATGGAGAGTTGGTGGTTAAGAGGGAGGGTATATTACCTCTCAACATGCAACACCAGAAGAAGTCTTAGACGATTGTGGAGGAGCCACGATTGGACGATTGTGGAGGAGCCACGATTGGTGCAGCAGCTTTAGGAGGTCGTTGAGCTGCCACAACAGGAGAAGCTGAGAGGAGATCGAGTAAAGACATCTACTCATGCAGAGACCTCCAATAGGGGGAAAATTCAAGCCAGGTGGGTTGAGGGATCACATGCAGCCATACCTCCAAGTAGAAGGTGGGGCGATGTAGAGTGATCGTCCCAAGGAGGAGGGGCGAGATCCTTGAGGTACCTAACCTCTTTGATTCGACTTTGCTACGGGAGCCCTGATGAGGAGTAGTAGAACTAACTGATTAGGTAGAGACAGATGCAAATTGAGTGGCAAAGAGAGCTACAGTGCAGGGAATCCCAGGACAGTGTAGAGCATGCAGGCTGCAGCAATGCGAGAGGCACAAGTGTGTTGCACAGTGCAGGGTAGCATAGAGAAGGGTTCAATGGTGCGAGATGCATGGAGATGTTGCAATAGCGTAGAGGTCAGAAAGGGAGCACTTGTCAAAAACAGGTAGAGCTTCAGCATCAGAGTATGTTTCTAGCCAAACAGAGAGGTCAGTTGGGAGTTTTTTTGTTCCGAGAGTTATTGGAGCAACCGCACTTGGTAGATGTGTTGCATGCAGAACATTCGAGAGGTATAGGATCGGGTTCAAGAGGAAGCCTTTCTTGTTGAGAGGGAGTGTTGAAAATTGGCAAACAAAAATTGCTAAAAGTAGAAGTGCTAAAAATAGAAGTTTGGGCATCAGTGTTGGATTGGGAAATAAGGAATGAAAAATGGAAGTGCTAAAAATAGAAGTTCTATTTTTAGCAGTGCAGTGTGGATTCATATTTTATTTAGTCCCTCGACTAGAAATAGGAAGTAAATTTTGAATTTGGTCTTACCAGTAGTTTGAATATTAATTAATTAATTCAGTTTGAGTTAATTAGTTAAGGAAAATCAAACTTGAAGTCTTTGTGAGAACATGCTATAATCTCTCCAATGATTAGGGAATGTGTCCTTGATTTGCTCCACTAATTGAGGAATTAAGGATGAGTTCTATATTGAAAGGATCAGTTGAATTAGTTTAACTTAGTCAAGTCCAGTTAGCTTAATTTAACAAGTTGTTAAATTAATGAGATTCAGTTTCTTGATGCTTGCATGCATGTGACAACTGGTATTTTCTGATAACTGAGTATTCACTCATGGATAACTGATGCATGTTAGTTCAGACAGAGACCCAGTTGAGATCAGATGAGGTACCGTGTACTATCAGTTGCTAGGATATTCCTTGGTGAATATTCCTTGCATGTAGAAGGAATATTATTCCTTAGAGAGTGTGCAGTTGGACCTGAGGTGATAGCGGGTATGATTTGGGCCAATTCACACACGTTATGTAATTGGAACGAAGTCAAAACTGCGCAAGGAAATACGGGCTTGGAGGACTTGTGGAACCTATTTATACAAGCCTAGAAAGTCCATGAGCTACATCATCAGAGTACAGAGGGAGCAGGATAACTTTTGAGCTAATTCTTTTTGTATGTTGTTGAGGATTTCCACTTGGTTGATAATACAAAGATGGGGTTTTAGGCTGGTAGTTTCCCCAAGTTATATCTTTTGTGTTATGGCTGATTACTTCTCATTCTCAGTTATATTTGTTCATGCTTGATGTTGCTCATGTTCAATTAAGCTTTCGCAAAGTTTATGGTAGATGTAGATTTAGTATTATGATTTAGTAAATTGCATATATCAGGTTGATCTGCAGATGAAATTTCTACATGATATCAGTGAGCTAGCTGATTTGTAGAGAAAATTGTACAAAGATATGGTTAGATATGCATGCTCACAAAATGCCACATGGCCTCATCAAAGATGCTCACATAATCATATTTTCTCTTAATTTCCCACAATGGAATGATAAAAATATAAACCAAAAGGTCTAGTCTCTCTAGCTACCACCCTCCCATGATATCATAGTCCCCTATGCTCTTTTCCTTATCTATCTATAGTTGGTGACGATTTCATTATTAATACTCAAAACATATTCCATAGCTAGTCAATGTGGCCCTTCATCACGTACAAATATATAATATCAATCTAGGATTAAAACTAGGACATTGCATTCCCCTATCTATTATTTTTAGAATTGTCCTCAGTGTTCAGCACCGTATAGGTGTATACAGGAAAATTTAATTCAAATTTTTAAAATAAATGTGGTTATGCTTCCTACGTAGCATTTAGTTTCATGTGTCTTTTATTCTAAGTTATAGCAAGTCCACTAGAACTTTACATGTGCATTTCTTGTGTCATTTATTCTAAGCTATAGCTAGTCCACTAGAAATTTACCTGTGCCATGGATTTGTTCCAAAGCACCATGACCATCCTTTCTAGTATACATACTGATTGTACCTAGAAGGCTCCTTTTCTAGTATACATATTGATTATACCTAGAAGGCTCTTTATGGCTCCACCTCAATCAAATTCCACTCAATGACACAGTTACAATCATGTACATAATTTTTCAACAAATACACATGGAATACATTATGAACTTTAATGGACACGGTTAATTTAATCATGTATGTAAATGGTTCTATTCAGTCCAATATCTCAATGGACCAAAAAATATAGATGTAAACTTAGTACAACTACCCAAATTCAATGATATTTTCTTTGGGTTCACTTTTAGAAACATATGCTCTCCCACTTTAAATTCTCTATATTTTTTGTTCTTATCTACATTTAATGGACACAGTTAATTTAAGCATGTATGTAAATGGTTCTATTCAATCCAATATCTCAATGGACCAAAAAATATATATGTCAACATAGTACAACTACTCAAATTCAATGACATTTTCTTTGGGTTCACTTTTAAAAACACATGCTCTCCCACTTTAAATTCTCTATTTTTCTTCTTATCTACATAACTCTTTTTTGTGTGAGTTGTTGTTTAATTTTAGTCATTTTCCCCTCCATTTCCTTGAGCAATTCTAGCACAAGTATTTTAATTTGTCTATTGGGTTATTCCATGTTAGAGTATTGCACTTTTTGGAAATCCATGTAATCTAGCAATTTCCTTCATGTAATTCAATAAAATTATTTTCATCTTAGTAAGAAGTAGAAATTTTGGCTTCCATTAAGATTAATTGAATGGACTAAGAATCACTTATATATGTTGATCCATTCTCTATGTGTCATTCAATCTTATGTCACTTGTAATGAAATATATGTACTCCTTACAAGATCCTCCTAAGATCTAAAACCGTTTTATATTTTTGAAACTTTGAAAGTTTGATATCATTAACACAAACACTTTCATACTCTATGAACTTCTAACATGTTTGTTCTTTTCTTCTATAACAACCTCATCCAAAGTTTGAGGTTCATTCAAACACAATTTTGTCCTTATAAGATTGATGTAATCCACTTAAGAGATGTTTTACCTCCTCATCTCTAATATACTTCAACATATCTAAATAGCTCGAATAATTTATTCATTTATTCATCCTTGGTAATTTATCTCAACTTTAACTCATGAAATTCCTTGATTTTACCATCAAGATATCTACTAAGTTTCCATTTCTATTGAAAATTCTTCTTGAATTTCTTTCAAGCAATCCCCCTCTCATTGATTCTCATTTTTTTTCTGACTTGCCTAATGGTCATTTATCTCAAATTTAACTCATGAAATTCCTATATTTTACCATTAAGATATCTATAAGTAGCCATTTCTACTAGAATTACTTCTTGAATTGCTTTCAAGCAATCCTCCTCTCATTGATTTTCTTGACTTGTTTAATATGATGTCACCAAACTAATGCTCTTCCATTCAAATTGGAAATAACCACTCTAACTCTTTATGTATATAGAGTAATCATCGACTTGGAATACATCCTCATGCCAATAATCTAGGCCTTAGCTTCTAAATAAGAAATTTATCACCAAAAACAGTAGGTGGGTTTTCTTTTCTAAACTCCTAAAGGGTTATCTTTGAAATGCTTATTATTTTTCCTTTGCCTATGCAAATAAGATCTTGAACTAATCATGAACATTTACAACATATGATTCATTGAGAATAGACTTTGATGGTATATATGTCCCATATCCTAACAAGGTATCATTGAAATGCTTATTTTTCTCCTTTGCCTATGTGAATAAGATCTTGAACTAATCATGAATATTTATAAAATGTGATTCATTGAGAACATATATTGATGGTATATTTATCCCATATATGTAGGTCTTTTTCTTTATAGACATCTTATGACTTCTTTAATTCCCCCTACCTCTTTTGGTGTTTTTCAAACTCAATCCATGGTGTGATTGCTTTTGGATATTTGTCATTATAGCATGGTATCAAATCTCCATTGTCAATCTCCTCATAGTTTTTGAAATAACAGGAGAAGAATCTTGATTTCTACATCCAACAAACTTTGTCTTTGCATTTCTTGCCTACAAATTCACCCACATCATATACTTCAAAATTATAAGGGTTTTGAGCATCTTCCATGATGAAATGCTCTCAATGGAGCTGAGACCAATACTTTTTCCCTTAACTGAATAATAAAACCAAACCTTAAGCACTATGTCAACAACAATTATATCATATTAATAATGGCAACAAAAATATATTTATAACATTTATGTTTAATCGTGATTTATGCCCTTACTAGTCTAATGTTGTAACTTTGTTATTATTTTAGCTTATAATTTAGGTTATTTTCCCATTAACATTCGTAATGGAAACACACTTCTCCTCAATATCCACATTAAGGAGATGGGGTATACTTTTCCCATTTCTACAACATGGGTTAAAGACCACATATAGTACCATCCAAGGTTCCATTATTGAAGGTTTAAGCATTGGCCAAAATTCAAAGGTCCTTCCAACATCATCCTTTAGTCGAAGCAAGCACGTTGATTCCTTTTGAGAAAATTCTCAACAATCCATTATGAACATCTCCACCATGAACCCATTCAAAACATTACATATGGAACCATTTGAATGATAAGAGTATCAAGATTTTTACTAAGAAGCCTCATCGAACTAGGGTCTCAAAAGAAGAGCTATCAAGCTTATTTGAAAGGAGATTTAGAATGACACTTTTGAAAAAATATTGCAACATCAAAAGAAAAGGATCATTGGGCCCCTTCAAAACAACCTTACAAATATTGAAAGTAAAGGTCATCAATTCTCCTTCAAAGTAACACCCCAAAACAAATAATAAGGGTTTATCAACCTTGAAATGAAATAAAAAGGGTTATGATGTTTGATCATTGATCCATTTCTATAGTAAATTGTAGTAATGCAACACAATCAAGCATGAAAATTTTCATTCAACCAAAAATTCCATTGAATTGCATTTGTTAACAATATGTTTGATTAGATTAGAAAAACACAAACAAAAAGTAAGTAGAGATGGAACAATTATTTTTTTGACAAGATGATCAAAGAAAGTTGTTGTGGCTAAGTACTTTTTTGCCCAACCATAGGTACCCATTGTAGATGCCACTTGTAAGTTGGGTTATGGGGCAACCAAGGTGAAGGAAATTGGATACGTAATTAGTATCAATATTTCAAGGTTTCTTAACAATTGCTCCTCTACATCATATTTCTTCTCTTCTTATTTGATTTGGTCATGAATCTCAATCCCAAGCATAATAATGCCATTCAAAACTTTATGGTTCATGGACATAAGAGAATGTAGTACGTATATGCTTAATTGATATAATTATATGCATTTCCATCCAATAGTTGAGCCTGTCTTGAGCTTCATTCATACTAGGAATTTGTAGAAGACTCACATTATTGACTCCTCCAATATAAACACTTGTTTACTATTTATAAATATTTTGTTCCAATATATAAATATTTGATACAATATATCGAAAGATTCAAAGCCATGGGGGCTTCACCTTATTAATCAATTGAGTAAAAGTGTTTTTCAAATTGTGAAACTAGAGCTAACACATTGTAGCTATGAGGGGAGGGGCGGTAGAACATGGGGTATATAGGGGAGGTATAGATGGGTTTATTGGTACGGGGGGTGGGGTTGGATAGGGTTTGGAAGGGGGGATAAAAAGTGTATCTAGTAATTTTATTCAAAATTATAATAATTGTATCGGTGTTGCAAAACTAATGAAAGTTCAAAACACCAAAGTGCAAAACTAATGAAGTTTCAAAACACAAGTCCTAGAGAACAACCTTGTTATATTATTGCTTCTCAAACAAAACAAAACAAAAAATATTGTAATAAAGTGATTTGAACCTTAGCCCATGGGGACCAGCTCAATTGGTGATTGACATGTTATGAAATATTATGTAAAACATGAGATTCAAAGTTCAAATCCCTCGTGGGTTAAGCCAAAAAGAAAAATGATTTGAATCTTTCCTTTAATGATGTAAGTTGAAGAAATTCTACATTATTCCATTAATATTGTGGGTTTTGGTTTTCACCTTGATAAATATATTATTAGCACTCTCTTTTTCTCGTTGGAACTTTCCATGAGCTAATCTCATAAGATGGGAAGTTGGAGTGTACTAGTGGAATGAATGCACTTTTTTTTTCCTTTTCTACATTATTACATTAATATTGTGGGTTGTGACTTTCACCTTGATAAATATCTTATTAGAACTCTCTTTTTCTCATTTGAACCTTCAACACTCTCTTTTTCTCATTTGAACCTTCCATGAGCTAATCTCCCAAGATGGGGAGTTAGAGTGTACTAGTGGAATGAATGCACTTTTTTTTTCCTTTTCTACATTATTCCACTAATATTGTGGGTTGTGGCTTTCACCTTGATAAATATCTTATTAGAACTCTCTTTTTCTCGTTTGAACCTTCCATGAGCTAATCTTCGAAGATGGGGAGTTGGAGTGTACTAGTGGAATGAATGCACTTTTTTTTTCCTTCAAGGAATCTCTCTCTCTCTCTCTCTCTCTCCTCTCTCTCTCTCTCTCGCTATATA
>APFE030387474.1:5034-17208 GCA_000404065.3 Pinus taeda
AATACCTTATATTCAAAGGCTAGTTCAAATATTTTTAATAAAAATAAACAATATATATATTATGCTAAATATCCTAGGTTGCCAATAACAGATATATAAATAAACAAATTACAATCTGAATAAATAATCTAAATAAAGGGGATTGAATCAAACCATAAGGGGAACAAATCAAATCAAGAGAAAAGCAGAAAAATAAAACAACAAACTCAAAGGAATTAACCCTTAAGGTAAGGAAACTTGAAACACTGAGACCTTACCAAGAAGGGACCGCGGAGGCTAGGAAGACAGGGCTAGGACCCAGCAGCTGCTAATCTTCCAATATAAATAATTTAAATTCATATTAATTAGTTAAATAAATAATAACTAAAATAATCAATAGATAAATTGAAAAAATCCTGAGCCATTTTTTGAATAATTAAATAATTAATTAATTAAATTTCTTGAAATCAAGTGTCAACCCTTATAAAAATTAGGGTTCTTAGTTTATTTATATCCAGGTTCATATCTTCTTCTCTCAACAATCTTTCATTCATCTTCTATCTTTCTGATTTGTCCTGATGATGGACCCCCTTTGGGGTTTGAAACGTGGACTCACTGAACAAAAGACTGTGGACAATCCGGATCATACCACTGCAAATAATAATAATATTGTATTATTAGTATTAATTATAATGTTAATAGTAACAATGTATATTACTACCTATTAACAAGATTATTAATTCTACTAATAGTAAAGCTATTATTATTAATCTATGGAATCATAATAATTCTAATTAATAGATGATAAGGGAGAAAAGGATGCTAAAGGATTAAAAATTGTTGGGGAATTAGATGCAAATGGACAAGAAGGAGGGAATGTTAAATTTCTATGAGAAGAGGTTAATTTTAAGGAGGACGATGAAAGAGATTCAGGTTAAGCATAAAGGGAAAGGGAGGCACGAGAAATGAGTGTGAAACGGAAGAAAGAGAGGGTATGAGAGGGGAGATAGGGAGGTTAATGGGGAGAGGAATGTGACGCAGTATGTTCCTGAGAGAGTAAAGGAATCCATTTCTCCTTAATTCCAAACCCCCGTCCCTATTGATGTTGTGGGATGTTTTATAATTTCAAGGGCTTCCCTCATTTTCTGTATGTATTTATGGTTTTCATTGGTGATAACCTTAGTGTCATCAAGACATATATGATGAAAAGTTTTTTCTGAATGTTCTACCAAGGCTAAGGATTGAGCTCTCCCATTTTTTGTGTCTGCGCCATGTTCTTTTAGTGTAATTTTGAAAGACCTTACAGCCTCACCAATATAATGCTTTCCACATCAACATACGGCTTTATAGACACCCTTCTGTTAGTGCTGATTATGGTTATCTTTGACTGATCTCATTCTTTTTCTAATGGTTAACAACGGTTTGAAAGAGGTTTCAATGTCCTTATTTTTTAGAACCCTAACTATCTTGCCTGTGACTCCTTGAATGTATGAAACATATTCCCTCCTACTAGAAACTGGCTAGGGTTCTCAGAAACAAGGACATTGAAACCTCTTTCAAACCATTGTTAACCATTAGACAAAGAATGAGATTAGTTAAGGATAGCCTTGATCACCTCCAACAGAAGGGTGTCTATAAAGTCGTATGTTCATGTGCAAAGTGTTATATTGGTGATATATGAAGGTTTTTCAAGATTAGACTAAAAGAACATGGCACAAACATAAAATATATGTGAGCTTGATCCTCAGCCTTAGCAGAACATTCAGAAAAAACTTGTCATCATATCTGTCTTGAAGACACTAAGGTTATCACCGATGAAGACCATAAATACAAACAAAAAATGTCAGAATCCCTTGAAATTATAAAACATCCACACAATATCAATAGGGATGGGGGTTTGGAAGTAAGCGGAAACTGGATTCCTTTACTCTCTTAGGAACATACTGCGTCACCTTCCTCTCCCCATTAACCTCCCTACCTCTCCTCTCATACCCTCTCTTTCTTCCCTCTCGCACTCATTTCTCGTGCCTCCCTTGCCCTCCTTTCCCTTTACCCTTATCAAAAATCTATTTCATCTTCCTCCTTAAAATTAACATTTTCTCATAGAAATCTAACATCCCCTCCTTCTTGTCCATTTTCATTTAATTCCCCAAATTGTTTTAATCTTTTAACATCCTTTTCTCCCTTATCATCTATTAATTAGAATTATTATGATTCCATATTAATAATAATGGCTTTATTATTAGTAGAATTAATTATCTTATACATTTCTACTATTAACATTATAATTAATACTAATAATACAATATTATTATTATTAACCTATGCTGTCATTTGTCATTCTTAATAAAATTTCCCTTAATAAAAATTCATTTATAAATGATCTAAATTAAGTTTATAAATTAACTAAAAATTCAATATAGAATTAACATTAACATTGCAGTTTTTTAAAAACAATATCATAATTAAACAATAATAAAATTGCAAATTACAATTAAATTGAAAATAATAAATAAAACTTTTAAAACTATATTAAAGAACATTCCATAGATTAATAATAATGACTTTAGTATTCCCCCGATCGGGGTGACAGAGTGGGTAATTAAGCTAATTATGGTTGTCAGAGGCCAGGGGGCGAAAGGACTGCCTACCACAGCCCACACGATTATACCGTAGGGCATGGTGGAGTCCTGCATGTATGCAGTGATGTCAGAAAGGAAAGGTGGCGGGTGGTACATAGGCAAGAGGAGAGGTGGTAAGGATGGCGGCGTAAGGTGGATGGGATGGCAGGTAGGTAGGGTAAAGTATGAGAGGGAGCATAGGGAAGAGAGGGTGGCTAGATAAAAGGATAGCAGGAGAACAAAAGCGAAGGACCGGCCATCCTTGCACTCAGCAAGCAGGCATAGTAAACATGGGTACTTTCATCATTTTCTTTTTGTAATTCGAGAAGGAAATTTCAATATGCTGGGCGGGGAAAGGAACTTGAGTCGGGTTGGGAAGATCATTCCTTGGGGAGAGGGTAAGCTGTACAGAGAGAGCAAAAGCAGAGAGGAAGAGCAACCTTGTAGCTTTGAGGTGATTCTAGCTAGGGTCAAGGGTATAGAAGTTAATAGGGAGTGGCACATTATGCTCAGGGCTAAGGCTTGCGAGTCTAGCAAGGAAATTATCTGTGTGGAATGGAGGACTGTGGGTCTGGAGAAGTTCCTTAGGCCAAAATCCTGGGTAGAGAGGAGGGGTTATGGTAACAGAGAAGAACTAGCATGGGAAGGGAAGCTGGGCAAAAAGCCAAGTAAGGAATGGGGGATAAGAAAAGGAGGTAGCGCTACGAGGGAAGGGAGTGGTGATGGCAAGCAAGGCAGGGGGAGGGAGGAGAGTCCCATTCGAAGCTCCCTTCGTTTGTTATCACGGGGTCGCATAGGGAATGGGTTAGCCTGAGAGACCTTAACGCGGGAGGAAGGGACAGGGGAGGAGAGACTGAGCCTATGGGTTTGACTGAGTGGTAGGTCAGGGGGAGTAGAGAGAAGGAGAAGACCATTCATGGTCCACTTGAATTCCTAAGAGCAACGGAGTGTAGGCAGAAAGGTGGCAGTATCAGGGAATAGTAACCCCACGAGATAATTGGTCTTTGGATGGGTAATGGTTGTTTTATCCTGACTTTGAATTATAACCATTGTGAAAAAGTAATAGACACTGACAACATGGTGTGGCCAGCCAGAGGAAGGGGTCTTGGAGGACGAGGTAAAACCGATCCTCGTCTAAAGGACCTGGGTACCTCGTAGCCAAAGAAAGGCAGAAGACCCATGGATGAGACTGTCTGGGAGTCAGCAAAAGCTTACGAGACAGGAATGGATGCTGGGATCTGAAAAATTATCGAAGATATGGTGGACAGAATCTTGGAAGAGGACTCTGAGGAAGAAATGGATGATTGGAAAGACCACATCCCAGATCCTGGGAACACCAGAGGGAGGCTGTCTCAATTTAAACAAACTCTGCACCTGTACTAGCTCATGAAGATACTGGTAGGGAAAGCCATGGAGCAAGTGTCTATGGGGATGACGCTGATCATCAAAGACATGCCAGACTATAAAATGGACCTGCAAACCATCCAGTTCCAACTCTGCAAGCAGGACATAAGACTGGACCGTATACAATGACACATTCTATGTTTTATTGAAATGGCACCAGCACCTGGAGATTCAGCTGAAGACCCAGCGACTATGGAGTCAGAGCCAAAATACCTCAAGGAATAGATGAGTTCAATGACCTCAGGATTCTATTTTTTAGTGGGTAGCTTTCTTTTATATGCATGCTTATGGGATCTAATACTATAGACTGGTTTTTAAATATTTATGTATATATTGCGTGGGTAGAAAGACTGATAACTTACCATTTTTGGATGGCTTACAATATGCATAGGTGGCCAACAGACTTGGTTTCCCAATGGGCAAGTTGAGGCCACCTATTAACTGTATGTGGTTTTAGTTTGCTTTTATATAAATAGAAAACGAGGCCCTACCTTATCTTACCAAAAAAAATAATGACTTTAGTATTGGTAGCATTTATTATCTTGTTAATAGTAGTAATAAACATTATTATTATTAACCAATAATAATAATACAATATTATTATTATTATCCTATGATCTCATTTAGATTCTTAGTAAAATATTCCCTTAATAAAAATTCTAATTTTCCAAATATTAAATTCATTTTAAAAATTGACTAGATTAAATTTATAAATTAACTAAAAAATTTTAATATAGAATTAACATTAACATTACTATTTTTCTAAAAATTAAAATTAATTGATTGTTTTTTAAATATATTAAATATTTTATCTTATTCTTTTTCTCTTAGTTAGGTCTTCTAGTCGGCTCTTTTCCTGATGATGAGTTATGGTATTGACTTGAAATGTCGAAACTCAAAAATGAAGACTGTGGATGATCCAAGATCTCAAACTAAAAATCCTCACCACAGAAATTTACAAACTCTAAATAAAAAAGACGTTATTCGAGCATCAACACTTTTTGTTTTCAGGGTGTTTTTTGCACAAAAAAAATTGCCTTTTACTTCCATTTTAAAAAAATGTTCAAAATTTACCTCGAAAAAAAAAAAATATTATTCCACCATCGACACTTCTCGTTTTTAGGTTGGTTTTTCATGTTTTTTTGGGGTTTTTAGCTAGATTTCCCATTTTGAGGTAATAGTTCTCATTTGAATTAAGTATTGCAGGTTTTTGCAGTGCATTATATTAGATATCATTTTTTGGGATTCAACTGCGTTAAGTAAGTCATTCATCTATGACCATTTCAATGAGAGGTAGTCATAACTGACTAATTTCTCATGATTTTTGAATAGTCCACTTAGCACTCATTGCATAAGGTGATGCTCACAGGGGTGAAGAAGTGGGATTGAAACTAGTGAAATAAATCACATAGTGTCAATCAACACCTCCGGGGCTTGCACCCGGTAACCAAGACTTCGCGGGAGGTCCCCAATTCTAGATTGCCTCTGGCTCAAGCGTGCTTAACTGTGGAGCTTTTCCCCACAATCAAACCGACTTAGCTTGCTACCCCATTTTCAAAACCTTAGCACGTATTGTGCCTCATGAACCATTCAAGTAGAGTTCCCTTCACTCTTTTGAATTGAGTATTGGGGGTTTTCGCAGTGAATTATATTAGATATCATTTTTTGGGATTCAACTACGTTAAGTAAGTCATTCTCTATGACCATTTCCATGAGAGGTAGTCATAACTGACTAATTCCTCATGATTTTTGAATAGTTCACTTAGCACTCATCGCATCGGGTGATGCTCACAGGGGTGAAGAAGTGGGATTGAAACTAGTGAAATAAATCACATAGCATCAATCAAAACTTCCAGGGCTTGCACCCAATAACCAGGACTTCCCGAGAGGTCACCCATCCTAGATCGCCTCTGGCTCAAGCGTGCTTAACTGTGGAGTTTTTCCCCACAATCAAACCCACTTAGCTTGCTACCCCATTTGCAAAACCTTAGCAAGTATTGTGCCTCATGAACCATTCAAATAGAGTTCCCTTCACTCTTTTGAATTAAGTAATGGGGGTTTTCGCAGTGCATTATATTAGATATCATTTTTTGGGATTCAAATGTGTTAAGTAAGTCATTCATCTATGACCATTTCTATGAGAGGTAGTTGTAACTGACTAATTTCTCATGATTTTTGAATAGTCCACTTAGCACTCATTGCATTGGGTGATGCTCACAGGGCTGAAGAAATGGGATTGAAACTAGTTCTCATTCGATCGGTAACTTTGTTGGAGGCTATCAACATCAAGGCTTTGGTTGTAACTCTCTCATTTTCCTTATTAATACAAAGTATATTTCTTTCCAACATATGTTGTATCATTGTGAAAATATTGTAATGGAATTTCCTAATCATTCATTTAGAATCTATTGAATATTTTATATATCAAATGCTTTTATTAGTTGTTTGTTGGTGATATTGCAGGTTTTTTCTTTGAGGATGAAAGACGGAAATGGGAGCTACAAAAAACAAAGAATTAGCAAGGAGAAACTTGAGATGACTAGGTATGTCCATATTCACGTTTTCAACAATATTTTAGGGAAATTTTGTATTATTTTGTCTATTTTTTTTCTAGTGTTTGGTTTTTGAACCTAGGGATATTGCTCTTGTCCACAAGAGTGATTTTTCTTCCAAATAAAATTGTTGACTGCATTGGCAACTCCAAAATTGGTGAATCCAAGGGGTTCTTTTTTCATACAATTTTAATGAGCCCAAAAAAATGATAAAAGTATACTCATGCCAAAGTATTATATTTCAATATGTTAACCTTTTATCTACACATTTAGACCAAAATTCATCACATTTTCCCAAAAAGTCATAAAAAATGACTAATTATTGAAAAATAGGTAAAATGGTAAAAATAATAATAACAATGGTGGGGAAAATTGGGAAAGAGGTATATAAATTCTTTATTTGAAAAGACAACAAGTCACTCTTGAACATGATACTCTGTCACTTCTTGTGTCAAGGTAGGGAAATCCACTTGTCTCTTTATTGATCATACCTCATTGAAAGTCTTCATATTGGTCTCTGGTCCTGTTTTGAGTCAAGTGATGCCAAGCCAATTCTTGTGTCGTCAATATGTTTAAGAAAAGTTCAAACTAAGTAAAACCATTATGCAATCATTAAAGCCTGTTATCCCATCAACCATCACTGAGTCAGTCCTGAATCACTCCTATTTTTTTCTACTTCAAACCTTGATACATTTTTTGTGTCATTGATGGGCGATACATCATGGCTATCCTACGATGAATCACTTCCTATCGACTTCAACACATTATCTAGGAAGTTGATTTAGAAACCCTTTTAGTACCTTGGAACTTGCATGCCTCAATGTCAATTTTCCTCGCTTTCAATGAAAGGTTTGCATCATTGACCTTCAATCAAATGATTCTATGGCTATTCAAATTTAGATCACTTATTCACACTACATAGAATGTACTAGAGTACTTTGAGGGCCATTGTTATAATTTGTGGTCCCTTTCACATATGTTAACCATTCTCATGATTGACCAACAATTAGATGGTTTCTTCCATATTTGGCCTCAAGAGATTTATTCGCATGGTTAGATTCATACTATCGATAGATAGAGATGAAGACCCTGGATCATGTCTAACATATCTAGGTTGCATGGAGTTTTGTGTATTCATCACTATAACATAGATCCATGATGTATATCTAGTAGCTAGTCTCATCTGAGTTTTCCAAGCATGGATCCATGATGTATGTCTTGTGGCCATGAATTCACTTTATTGACATGGATCTTTGTACATTTCCATACTTATGATTAGATTCACTTGTGTTCTGAGTACGAGAATCCCTACCTCAGAGATGATCATAAAATGATATTGTACTGTAATCTTTTGATTGTTTCTTTACAAGTTTCCAACTAGTTGTTCCTTGATTCAAATCTTCACCTGATAAATCACTTAAGTAATTATACCTTTTATGAATTTTTACTTTGGGGGGAATATGTTACACATTATTTTGTCGCATCCAAAAAAATGATGCCAAATCAGATATTTTTCCATCCTAAGATCTATTGTCATAAATCCCTAAGAAATATGGAAGAAATACCTCTCCATGAAAGATAAGAATCCTAGATTGCATACCTTAAAAACCATATTTTTGGAAATCATTGTAGGTACCAACATTACAACCTGTGACATCACACCTTGCATAGCTAACATTTTGTGATGTTGTCACAACTTGCCTTCATAAAAGGTGCTTCGGCCTTTTTACATGTGTAAAAAATAAAAAAGCTTACAAAGCTTCCATTCTAGAAGCCTCGTAAGGGTATCTTTCCTATCGGTGATGATATGGTCTTGAACTCCCACCATAGTGGTTCTCACCCCTACCGTAGTGGATCCCATCTCCTCGATTGTGGATCTAATTCCTACTTAAGTGGATCTCAAGCTTCTATCCTTGGCCTACAAATACAATTCACTCAAAGGAAAAGGGGTTTGATTTTTGACTCTTGAAACTATACCTTCACTCTGCTAAAGTATACATTGAAGGCTTTTAAATGCAAGGTTGGAATTGAGGACTATTGGGAGGAAGTTATCAACATCAAGGCTTTGGTTGTAACTCTCCTTTCCCTTGTTAATATAAAGTATATTTGTTTCCCACATATGTTGTATCATTGTGAAAATATTGTAATGGAATTTCTTGACCATTCATTTAGAATCTGTTGATTATCTTATATATCAAATGCTTTGATTAGTTGTTTGTTGGTGATATTGCAGGTTTTGGATTTGAGGATCAAAGACAAAATGGGAGCTATAACAAATAAATAATTAGCAAGGACAAACTTCATATTACTGGGTATTTCCATATTCATGTTTTCAATGATATTTTAGGGAAAGTTTATATATATATTTTTTGCATTTTGTTCTAGAGTTTGGTTTCCAAACTTAGTGAGATCACTCTTGTTTACAAGGGCGATTTTTCCACCAAACATAGGTTCAATAGGATGTGTATTCTAATTACTTGTAAAAAGTCCATCAGTGGCAAGAAGCAACAAACTTGTTCTTTGGACAAGTTTAGGTGCACTTTGGGATGCCAAGTAGCATCATTTTAGATAGGGACATAATATTTCTTGGTGCATTTTGGACTACATTGTGGGAGAAAAAGGAAATGAAGTTAAATAACTCTACAACATTCCATCAATAGAAAGATGGGAAAACATAAGTAGTCAACAGGAAATTGGTTCAACTTTTGAGGAGTTACCATTAGAAGCATTCAAAGACTTGGGACAAACATCTAGTATATATACAACACTCTTATAATATAAAATCCACCATTCTACCTGTAAACCCCCATTTGAATCTTGTTTTGGATATTTTCCACCTTCACCTTTGGATATTACATATGGGTAGCAAGGAAAAGTGAGGGAGGATCTTAGAGGGGATGCATTAAGGGAATGCAAATTTGTTGAGAAGATCAAGAAAACCCATATACAATTATATGAGAAACTATAGTAGTCACAAGAAAAAATATAATCCCATGCATGATCAACATAGAAATGAGAAGCCATTCAAGGTGTGAGATAGAGTATGCTTATAGTCGAACAAGGAGCTGTTATAGGGTCCTGGTAAGAAAATTAAGGCTCTGCAATATCGTCCCTTGGAGATATTGGAAAAGGTGGGAGATAATTCCTATAGAATTACTCTACCCATAATTCATGGTGTACAAGGAATGAAATGAAGTGCAAGAATGTAAATGGAACACACACATAGAAATATAGTAGAGATTATTGTTAGTTCTCTTTTATGACATAAAGTTTCTGTGGTTTTATGACATTTTTAGCTTTGAAAATACCTTTTTAGTCATTTATGACGATATTTTCCCATATTTTTCCAATAATAACACTTTCCCAAAGTATTTTTTATTGAATTTTTAGTTTTTAAAATTTCATGTAATTAATTTCATTGTAAAATAAAATTACAATTTTATTCCATTTCATAAATCATCTTTCATTGTTATATTTGTAGGAGATATGGGTAAAATTTAGAACATGGGTTTCGATAATGGGTATCTCAAGGTGGCGATTCTCCTACTCGCCCATCCCAAAAAACTTTGAAACCCCTAGTCAAGGAACAATCAACATGGGCACTCTAGCTGCAAAAACACAGTCAAATTGCTAAAATTTCCCCATATATGATTTTCAAATATTAAATCCATGATTTGAGTTCCTATAAAGGTTAATTGGATCATATTTCTTCCCAATAATAGGTCTTAGTTTATTTAGAATACGATTTTTAGGTATTTTGTTGAATGTTTTCCTATAAAGGCAAGCAAACTTAGCTTGCCAAGGTATTGTTATTTTTTAGAACTCAAATTTCAACTTGAGTGCTTGGAATTGGCTTTCAAACCTTTTCTTAGTCATTTCGATCAATTTCTAGAGTGATTTTGAAGTTTCAACCTCTTATTTCAAGTTAAGTGTGCTTGCTGAGTGTGGAAGGCCCTCCATCACTCAAGCTAGTACACTCTTTCATTGTTGCTTGTTTACCTGGTATATATTTTTTCTTTCATGCTTTCTATTATCATGTTTATATTCTCTTATTGCATTTTTTACATTCATATCTAACTTTTCTTATAAAAATAGTGTCTTGGTCATTTTGTATACATTTTTTAAGGGTAGTTTTAAAATCTCTGTTCGTAGGTGTTCTTTACTGATTCTTCCATGGTTTCATTGTTTACTTTCTGATGCTTTCAATGATATTTCAGTTTATTTATATCAGTTGATTCTTAGTGTAAGTTAACTAGCCATCATAAGCCACACATCACTACATGGCATCAATATACCATAACAACCATACTCATCCAATATTGCATCAATAGACTAAATCTTGATTCTTTTATTGTAAATTAAAGTGTGTTTACAAGTCTTAGTTATCATAGATTAGTTTTTGTTTTAAGGATCAATATGAATTGAAAAAGTAACTAAGGTAATGGGAGTACCATCTACCATCTTTGTAGATGAAGAAGGCCCCAACCTCTTAAGAAATTTTACATTTAGCCTTGAGCCATCAAACACCATAGTTCTCTGCTTTTCACCTACTTATTTTCTTAGAATAGAATAATGGATTGGGAACATGATAGCTAAATAAGATGAGTATAAGACTATGAGTGACTTCCAATTCTCACTCTCACATATGGGAAAGACCATAGTACATTCTTAGCCTCTTAAATAGTACTAGGTCAAAATGGATTGGAATGACTAGAATACTACTTGGGTGCCTGCTTGCCTCCAATAGCAAAACAAACTCTAATGCATTAATCAAATGTTTGGATTGAAAACTCCTTTGGCCATTTTTAACTCCAAGAATTTGAGTGAAACCTTGATATTTTGAACATGATTGCATAGAGAACTTAGACTTGTGCGAGAAGTCCTCATATATTCCATGTTTAAAGTGTTCACAAGTCAAGTTGGTATGTTTTACATTCCAATAATGTGTGATTAGATTAAAATTTTTGTTTCATGCTTCCTTAACTTAGCTCCTAGTTTTGACTTAACCTAGAAGTTACAACTAATCTAATATAACTCATTAAATACTATAGTGTGCTTCCAATTTTTTGAAAACTAGATTGATATGAATATTATGTCCTAGTTTAGATCTATAAATTAGCCTGACATTTTTTTCATCGTTGTTGGAAATGCACATTTTGAGTTAGTTAGACTTAGAATTTGCTTGAAAGTTTGCATTTTTTTGTCATAAATATAAACATTTAGGATTTAAAGTAGTTGAGGTGGTAAGATGAGAGATAAGAAACTGCACATTCACTTTAGTCAAGTATTCAAAAGTATAAATCATGTTTATATTTGATTAATTAATTTACATTTAATTATGTTCATTTAGGTATTTTTCTAGACCTAGGTATTGAAAGGATACAAGATACCCTCAAACCACTAATAAAACCAACCACTAATACATTTTCAAGGAAAATAAATCAAATATTAACCCCTATACTACTAGAGTAACCCCTTATTGTTATTAGTACAACCCACTTATTATATTGATGTACCCATGTAGTGCCCATATTGTTACTATGGAGCCCCATAGAAGCCCACTATTATTATTATTGTGCCCTTGCATTATTATTGTTAGGTAGGCTCTGATTATGTTA
>APFE030387474.1:18247-54597 GCA_000404065.3 Pinus taeda
GATCACATTGAGAAAGAAGAAATGAATCCAACCATATCTTGTAATTCATTGATCAAAATTACCACTCCTAAAACTATCAAGATAGAAGACATATCAAGAAGAAAAATGTTCAAGAAGTGAAAGATCACATCGAGATAGAAGATCACATCGAGCATCAAGAAATGAATCCGACCATATCTTGTAAAGGATTGAAAGAAATTATCACTCCTCAAACTCTAGACATAGAAGGACATATCAAGAAGAAAAAGGTTCAAGCAGTGAAAGATCACATCGAGCAACCACAAGCTAAAGCTGCAAATGATCCCTCTTCCACGCAAGGAGATGATAAAGTATCGAAGTTGACCGACCTCAATCAAATCCTTATGAAAGAAATCACTGGCTTAAGAGAAGAAAAAGTTGTTTTGTCCACAAATGTCACTGAATTAGGATTAGAAATTGAATCTACAAGGAAAATGACTGAAGAATGGAAGGAGGTTGAGAAAGAGTTGAGAAAAGAACTTGCAAAGAAAGATGCCGAATGCGAAGCTGCCATTTCTCAAATACACAGACAACTGCAGGACGCGGAGAAACAATTGAATTCTGAAATTTCCGCGAAAGAAGAGGAGTGTAGAGCAGTTAATCTCGATCGAAAGAATTTGGAGACAACTGTTTTGCAGTTGAAAGATAAAATTGAAGAGATATCTGCAGACTTAGAGGTAACCGCTAAATCTACGAAATGTGAAAAGGAAGTGCTTTTATCCCAGATTATAGCAGCCAAAAAAGAGACTGACCAAATCACCAGCAGTAGCCAAATAGCAGAGGATGCTTGGAATTTGGAGAAGGAGAAAATGCTAAGCAGGTTTGCAGAACTAGAAGCTAACCTTGAGTTGATGTCCAGCGAGAAAGGTTCACTGAACGAGACAAACAGAGAGCTAAGGACTGAAGCGGAATCTTTGAAGGCCCAATTGGTATCAGAAATTGAATCTGCAAAGAAAATGAATGAAGAATGCAAGAAGGCTGAGAAAGAATTGAGAGAACTTGGAAAGAAGGACGGGGATGACCAGGTTGCGATTTCTCAAACACTCAAACAATTGCAGGGTGCTGAAGAAAGATTCAATACCGAAATTTCCGCTAAAGAAGAGGAGTGTAGAGCAGTTAACCTTGATAAAAAGAATCTGGAGGATAATGTTTTGCAGTTGAAGAATCAAATTCAAGCGAGATCTTCAGAATTAGAGGCAACCGATAAAGCTCGGAAATTGGAAAAGGATCTGCTTTTATCACATATCGTAGCAGCCAAAAAGGAAACGACCGAGATCACTAGAATTAGCCAAATAGCACAGGAAACTTGGAATGTGGAGAAGGAGAAAATGTTGAGCAGGCTTGCAGAGCTAGAAACGAACCTTGCGTTCATGGCTAACGAGAAAGGGTCACTGAACGAGACAAATAGAGAGCTAAAGACAGAGGCGGAGTCGCTGAAGGCCCAATTCCTATCAGAAATTGAGTCTGCAAGGAAAATGACTGATGAATGGAAGGAGGCCGAGAAAGAATTGAGAGAAGAACTTATAAAGAAGGATGACGAATACAAATCTGCGATTTCTCAAGCAGTCAAAGAATTGCAGGAAGCCAAGGAAAGATTCAATGCCGAAAATTCTATGAAAGAAGACAAGTGTAGAAGACTTAACCTTGATAAGAAGAATCTGGATGCAACTGTTTTGAAGTTGAAAAATCAAATTCAAGTGATATCGTCAGAATTAGAGACAGCCAATGAAGATCGGAAATTGGAAACCGAAGTGTTTTTATCGCTAGATATTGCCAGAAAAGAGACTGCCGAGATCAACAGAAGTTACCAAATGGCACACAAAGACGGGAATGCTGAGAAGGAGATCCTACTGAGCAAGCTTGCAGAGCTAAAAGCAAAGCTTCCGTTGGTGGCTAGCGAGAAAGGGTTGCTGAGCGAGACGAATAAAGACCTAGAGACGGAGGCGGAGCCTTTGAAGGCCGAATGCAAAGAAATCATATTGGAACCTGGAGCAGTCATAGAAACAAGAACCCGACAGCTACGAAATCGATCAATTTCAGAGTATCTCATCAAGTGGAAGAACTTACCAGCTGAAGTTCCACATGGGAGGACAAGAATTTTACACGGAAGCATCAAGAACTACTCAAGCGTTGAGGACAACGCTTTTTGAAGGAGAGGGGCATGTTAGGCCCCTATAATACTAGAGTAACCCTTATTGTTATTAGTACAAAACACTTATTATATTGATGTACCCATGTAGTGCCCATATTGTTACTATTGTGCCCCATAGAAGCCCACTATTGTTATTATTGTGCCCTTACATTATTATTGTTATGTAGGCTCTGATTATGTTATGACCCCTTAGACTCCTATATATAGAGAGGAGGTCTTTCATTTGAATCATCGAAGAATTGTTCATTTATGTAATGTAAAGGAGGTTCCCCCTCGAAGAGGCTGAATTCTAAGTCGTTGATCTATCTTTTCTATCTTTTCTTGAGCTGGTTTCATAACATTCCTTAACTTAGCTCCTAGTTTTGACTTAACCTAGAAGTTACAACTAATCTAATATAACTCATTAAATACTATAGTGTGCTTCCAATTTTTTGAAAACTAGATTGATATGAATATTATGTCCTAGTTTAGATCTATAAATTAGCCTGACATTTTTTTCATCGTTGTTGGAAATGCACATTTTGAGTTAGTTAGACTTAGAATTTGCTTGAAAGTTTGCATTTTTTTGTCATAAATATAAACATTTAGGATTTAAAGTAGTTGAGGTGGTAAGATGAGAGATAAGAAACTGCACATTCACTTTAGTCAAGTATTCAAAAGTATAAATCATGTTTATATTTGATTAATTAATTTACATTTAATTATGTTCATTTAGGTATTTTTCTAGACCTAGGTATTGAAAGGATACAAGATACCCTCAAACCACTAATAAAACCAACCACTAATACATTTTCAAGGAAAATAAAAAAGATATGCTAAAGAATATTTTAGTAAAGAAATGCATGACACCACAAGGATCTTCTCAAATCATTGTCCATAATTTATGATTGTCACTAGGGATGAATCCTCATTTCAAAAATTAGAAGAGGAACAAATCATCCAAGAAGATGACCCACAAGAGGACAATTTAGAGGCTTCATCTATTTATCCTTATAAGGAAGACAAGGAGTCATAGGCCACATCTAATGAAGAGATACAAGAACCCTTGTTCATTCAAGAATGTAATGAACAACTTTCACAAGGAGAACTTTATGGTATGACAACAAATGAGAACCAAAGAGTCAAAGATCAAATTGAAACTTGGCTCCAATAAGTCATTAGACTACAATACTACTCATTTTCTCAACATTTCTTGGCATCAAATCCATATGAGCATCATATCTCTTATGTCCAAGTATTCATTAAGGTATGTTTTTCAAACTTGGATACGAGTATACTTATGATCTTGTTACGCAAATGGATGCATTGGAAATTCTTGTATACTTGAAGAAATGAGATTGTTTTCTAAAATAGCGTAAGGTAGTATAAAAAAATAAATTAAATAATTAGAATATTAAGGAATTTTTTTCATAATAAAATTGGTTCAACCTCATGAATAATCATTCAAATCATTGCTCAATAATCATTTTAAGAGGATTGCATGGAAAAATGCATCTGAAATAGTTATATTTTTGAAGACCATATGAGGTTATTAATAAAAATAATTTCTTTATAAAGTAGCCACTGAAACCTACTTTCTAACACATTCTGAATTTTTCAATTTCGATCCAAAACAAAAAAGATATGGCTAAAATAGTTACTAGGTCTCAAGAAGAAAATTCAAGGACAAAGTTAGTGAAATCATGATTTGAGAAATTTAATGGACACATTTCTACAATATTTTTTATAGGGTAGATATACCTTGGAACATAGTTTCCAACCCAATTTTAATAACCTCAATCTGACATCATATGAAAAAGTGATGCTCAAATTACTAGTTGCGTGTCATAAAATCTGGATTGTAAGAAATTTTACATCTTTATTGTTCATCAACATATTTAACATATAAAAACATATTGTTTTGAAAACATTTTTGTAAGAGAGATATAAATTCAAGTCTATTTTAAGTGAAAATTAGAATCATTTTATTTGAAGGTCAGGTGAAAATATTATGCTAAATTTAGTGACTACATGTCTTGAAATCAACATAGTAAAACGTTTCCCCCTAGGTCTAATTATCATCTTTTTTTCTTATATAAAAAAAGGAATATTAAAAAATTTTAATATTGGAGATACAAAAATAAATATACCTTAATATAGAGGTGGAATCAAATTGATATAATATTTAATGAAACTTTTATGATCAAAATAGTGATTGTTGGTCTAATAAAAAAATCACACATAACTCTATTAAATATATTGTTTTTCATCATTTTTAGCACATAATTTTAAACCAATTTGAAAACATTTTTAGATGAGAAGTATCCATGTGAATCCAATTCAATTAGGATTTATAATAACTCAAATCAAACGCAAAAGAATTATTTTATGAAGAAAACCTCATTGAGAGGTCTAAGCTAGCTATCACTTCTCATTAGGTAAACACACATTTTTCTTTATCTATCTTCTTTGGATTTATTTTCTATGCATTTTTTGTAATTATTTTGCATAAATATTGGTGGAAGAAAGAACAATCACCTTTTTCCACATCATCTCACATTTTATTGTAGGAAAGTGCTAAATTGTTGTAGGTCCCAGGAGGATTTAAGGGGTCAAATCTATGAACAAGTAATTTTCAAAGTTAAGTTTTAAAAATTCATATATAGGAGTATGAAACAGAAATATTAAGTTCAATCAAAGTTAAACATTATATGATTTTGATTTAATCAAATAAGATCAAAATCCTTGGAGCTTACTTCTAATTACTAACCAAAAATACCAATAACCCTACAAGACAGATCAAGATCAAGGCAGATGACATGAAGTCAATCACCAGAAGAAGAAGTCAAGTTCCATTTCATTTCAAGTCACAGTTACTCTCAAGGAAGCTTCTCAAAACACCTGCTATTTATAATGACATTTATCAAAATTTGTTTTATGCCATTTTTATTCTTCCGAGCTTCATAATTTGTTCATGTTAAAGCCTAAACTTTTATCTATTGATCCATCTCACTTTCAACCCTTTTTATTTCACAAGTTTACCATTATTCCTTACTCTATTCACCCTTATTCCATCCATAAAAAAAAAAAAAAAAAAAAAAGAAGAAAAAAAAAGAAAAAGAATGATTTTATTTGTGTAAACCTAAGTTTCTGGCACAATCTAAACTCAAATTTTCATTACAAAACCAAGAAATTGGCCAATGAAAATTCTTGGTAAAACATCTACCAAGTGGTTTACATTTTTTTATTGTCAATGATTTCCTATGAGGATCAACTATTGGTCTAAAATAAACGATTTGCAAAGTTTGAGCATGTTCTACTTATTTCTTATGAGTAAATACACAGAAAGTGGTACATAATTATTGTTTGTATTTCATCATCAAAGGGACCTGACAATAGAATAATCATCCCTAAATTGGCAAAATTATAAGGATGGAAAATTATCTTGAATTTTAAAAACATGGGCGAATCTCACTAGTCCTTAATATGAAAACTATCAAATGTTTATTGATATATTTGTAAAATTATTCGAATTTATAATGATTTTACATATAGTCTCTATATAATTTTGGCAATTTTAAGATAGAATAATTTTATATTGTAAAATTTTGGTGAATCATTTTTAGAAAAAATAAAATTTGGCGAATCTATTTTTTGGAAAAATCATGGAAAATTAGCCCACCTGCGAATATTAGCCCCTAAAATTTGCTATGTCCCAAAATCATCATCAGAGGGACTTGAAATCTACCCCATAACATTATTATTATAGGGACCTAAATTAATGATGTCTTCATTATTTGAAAACCCATAGTTACCAAATTTGCATCATGAAGGACCTGTCAAAAGTTACTTGTGTCATCAACAAATGCAAGAAACAAAAGTGATACATAGCTATCTAAAAAAGAGGTTTGGAAATTTATTTTACAATGCTTGAATTATTACTTTAATTTTTAAAATCAAAATATTTCAATGAATACCTTTTCCTAAAAATTTCCTTGTCTCAAAATTTTGATGGTACAAGTTTCAAAATTTTGTGTTTAAAAACTTCATAATACCCTTAAAATTATTTCTCATGATACCCATATCTTATTTATGTTTCCTCTTGAGATCCTTAGATTGTCTTACATCTTATTTTTCTACTTCTATATTATCATTTTCCAACTCCCTCACCTTACCTTATTATTCATCCTATTAACCCTAAAACCATATGAAATTTTTTCTTATCAATGAGGTTGTGATATGAGATCTTAATAAAAGAAATTTCAAAGTATCAAGGTCAAATTTAAAAGATGAATTTTCAAAGTATTAAGGTTAGTTTTAAAAAGGTAGATTCTTAAATGTATCGAGGTCATCTCTGTTATGTAACTATATCATAAAAACAAAAGTGAAAATATATAAATGACTTGAAAATAAGCCTCTTCGAGAAGGAAATATCCTTTTACATCACACAAATGAACAATTCATGGATGATTCAAATGAAAATACCTCTTTTGTATATATAGGAGTCTAAAATTTCAAAATATAATTAGGGCTTACATAAAAATGATAATGTAAGGGTACACAATAACAATAGTGGGCTTTTATGGGGCACAATAATAAAAATATGGGGGCTACACCAGAATTATAAGGACCTAACATTCCCCTCTCCTTCAAAAAAGTGTTGTCTTCAACGCCTAAGTAGTTATGAATGATTCTCTATAAAATTGATCCTCCCATGTGGAATATTCAGTGGGTAATTTCTTCCACTTAATGATATACTTTGAAATTGATAAATTCCACAATTACCAGATTCTTATTTCCATGATTGCGTTAGACTCCAATATGATTTTTCCTTCCAGATCAAGTTTTGGAAATATAGTTTGAACTAGAAACTTGTCACTTATAACTTTATTCAAACATGAAACAAGAAAAACTGGGTGTATTCATGAATATGTAAGTAGCTCCAATTTGTATGCCATAGTACCATTTTTTTGCAATACCTTATAAGGGACATATTAATTGGGTGATAATTTATTATCCTTCTTATCTTGCTTGAGCGACATTTGTTTGTATGGTTATAGCTATAAAAACACCCAATTTACCATGTCAAAATTTCTTTCATTGCGATGATGATATGCACGTTGCTTCATTCGATTCGATGCTAGATTCAAAATATCATTTAAAAGTTAGAGAACTTGTTGTTAATTATCAATGTGGTATTCGACTACTTGAACCTTAGAATTGTCCCTTAGATATGATGTGATGGATGGTGGATTATATCGGTAAAGCACCATAAATGGGGTCATTTTTGCTGTGGTATGGAAGGAAGTGTTATACCACCATTCTGCTAGAGGTAACCACTTGCCTCATTGTGTTTGTTTATCAAATAGAAAGCAATGAAGATATATCCTTACAAACATTTGTTCACTATCTCAGTTTTCCCATCAAATTGAGGATGATAATATGAGCTATGAGCCAATTGAGTGTCGAGACAAGAAAATAATTATGTCCAAAAATTTCTAGTGAATATGGGATCTTTGTCAATTACAATAATCTTTAGGTTTTGTTTTCAGAAATGTAGTAGCAACAGTATTAGCTTTAAAAGGATGAGATAGTGCACAAAAGTTTTCATACTTAGTAAGTCTATAAACTACCACCATGATGACATTATTTCCTTGATCATGATTGGATCATTACATCGTTTCTCATCCATCTCGATGCATTAAGATTGGAAAAAGTGGAGGAATAATCTCACAGGACTGTTTTTACCGACGGGACCCAGTTTGGGAAAACGGGGTCCAAAAACCTTCTTGGAGTGTTTTGAGGCATCAAACAATGTTTTTTTGGGGTTCAAAATTTACCGCTTCAACACTGCACCATTTCATGTTGTTTTACACACAGATATTTTCATCGGTGTAAGAATCACGTCAAGCAAAGTCTATATGCGAAAGTTATGCCACTCAAAAGTTGACCTTCTTGTGTTCACATAAGCCCCCATTATTCATGAAAAAGGGACTAACCACATGATTATGATGTAGAATAATTTAGAAGAGTCTATATTGTAACTCTGGAAAGACTTGTTGTAGTCAAACTTAACCACTAGTAGGCTATCAGGTCCTGTTATAACTGGGCCATTAGGAGGAAGAGACATTCCATTCTTTCAAGAGAATTTTGTTCCATAGCTGAGCAAAGATAGCCAGGAGAGATAGGAGGTATAGAAAACAAAGATGATCTATGCATTGTAGCAGCCCATGGGCCACATACATTACTTCTTTATACCTACAACCATATTTTCCTGACAGAGAAAGAGAGCGAAGCGACCTCATCTTCTAGTTCAGTTTTCTCCCAAAAGGGTTTCCCAGAGCATATTTTGTGTCTTATGTGTGTGTGTGATCTTATTTTTTCATTCTCTACTCTTCTCCATAATTTCCATTTGCATGCATGCACTAATTATAGTAAAACTTAAAGATATGGAAATTAAATAAACCTGTAATAGTGTAGAACTTCAAATTTTTAATATAATATTGATGTCTTGTGACGAACTATCCAGTGGAATATAAGTGGAAATTTATTGATTGTTCCTTCATGCTTGGGTAGACCTATGATAAAATCCTTTAAGACTGTTGGCTCATTAAGATGTCTTTTTATAGGCAAGCTTAATCCCTACATTAGTTGTCAACCCGAGCTAAGTCTTTTTATCTCAAGAGTGACAACACAATATATGCAGTGAATCTAGAGGTTATCTAATGATGAGTTGTTGCAATCACTAATGGCTAATTCTTCAATTCAATTCACACAATTCTGAAAAGAACTATCTATGGAAGAAATACTCTTAACACACTCTGCAATTCTATGCAACTTGTTCCAAAATCAATTGAAATTCAATGCAAATAAGAATTACACTTGGAATTGTTCAAATAAACTTAAGACTAATCAAGTAACGAAACTATAACTATTGAGCAACATTGTTAATGTATAACACCCCAAATCAACTTGCAATTCCCAATTGAACAACAACAGTAATTGAACAACAAACAATAATCAGTAATTGAACAACAAATAACGATAAGGATTCCTAAATAGAAAATGATCTATATTGCAATCTGCAGAAGTTAATCAGCCTTATCTCCAAGATCTGTGATAACATCTATTCATATGAACAACAATTTGCTATCAACACTAATTTGTTGGCATTATGAGACATGTGTTGTACTTGATGGCAACCCACTCATAGAAGAACATCTCACTTAGTTATAACTAGATGAATCTTCAGAAGGGATATCAAATGCGTCTGAATGCATGGGATGAAGGACAACTCAAAGGAATCAGATGTTAAGTTCCAAGTGTGACAAGTTAGCTTTGCCATCAAGTCCAAAGGGGGAGATTGTTGGCATTATGATACAAGTGTTGTCCTTGATGGCAAGATGACAGATTATAGTGCAACAGATCAGTAGCAAAGAATTGATGATCAGACTACAAAGAATGAAGAAAGCTGAGTATATACGCCGGTTCACTATATACCAAGTCGCATACAGAGGCAGGTTATACGCAGGTTCACTATGTACCAAGTCGCGTATATACGCAAGTTCGCTATATACCAAGTAGGGTATACACACAGGTTATACTCGCAAGTTCTCTATATACAAAAATGTGTATACACGCGAGATTGTTGATCTGAAGTCGTGTATGCATATGCACGCACTTCCATGCACGGAAAAGCGCGTACATGTGGGAAAACTTACTTTTGGTCCATGGTAGTTAGTCCTTGGTATTTGAACCTATGATTTTGGACCGTAGTATCTCGTCAGATGTGTTGATCCCTAGTATTGGGTTCATGGTATTGGTTTGTTATGGTTTTGGACCATGGTATTGAGTAAGACCTAAGACTATAAAAGAGAAGAAGATCATTAGGCAAGGGCATGGAGAAAGTCTTGAATATCTGATGAAGGATGAGATCCAGTATGCAGGTTATGGGTTTCTTGATCTAAGCTAAGGAGGGATCTCACAAGTTGATGGAGAACAAGATCTAAGATCAAATGGTTTGAAATGAACTATCTCTATATGATTGATTATGGTTATTCTAGATTTGTATACTGACGCATGTAATGATCTGAATTGGGTATAACTTAAGTTTGAAATCGCCGCAAGTCATGATTGAATATTTATAGATCTATACGTGGGTTAGCTTTGGTAAAAGCGCGTATGTACGCGGGTTTGGTTTGTCCAAGTAGCGTATGCACTTTCATGAAAGATTTTGATGATACAGTTGGTTCTGAATAGTGTTGCAGAGTTCAGGGATTTGATCTGTGTTCTGGTGACTGCTTTTTGTTGACAGGGTTCAGTGATTCAATATTGGGTGATTCAAAGATTGATAATGCAAGTGTTGATTGATTGTGTGCTTCAATGATATTGATGGGTCTAGTATGAAAATTGGATGAAACGTGGCCTTCAGATTATAGAGTTGTGCTTCAGTGTATCTAGTCTGAAAATTTATGAAACGTGGTACCTGGAGGAGAGAAGATTGTAGGTCAGCCCTACGTACTAGTATCTTAGCTAGTACAAGAACTATGGGGGTTGTAGCTCCCTTCCAAGAGAAGCTGGAGAACGAGAGAGGGTTGTAGCTCTCTGTAGGTTGCAGCCTGCGTACTGGTAAAGGACTGCACTAGTACATTGTAAAAGAAGTTTCTTATTAAAGGAAGATAGAAACAAATTGCAATAGGTGGTTTTCACCCACATTGGGTTTCCACCTTATATCATGGTGTTCATGTGTGCTTCTTGTGTGATGATCTGTTCTGTTTATTGCTTCTATTTACTGTTCATATGGTCAAAGAAGTTCTGATGCATTATCTAAAGATCAACATGTAATGGATTATCTGACTTATAAATAATCTGGATATACGCTAGTTTCTTTAGACACAGTCGCATATACACGTGGATATCCTTCACTGAAATAGTGTATATGAATCTGAGTAAGAAAATGGAAAAGTTTTACTGATCTGATAATATTGATTCACCCCCCCCCACTCAGTATTATTTCAAATAGGGTCTCTGTGCGCCGCGCCCAAAACTATATGCTCCACGCCACTTTGGAGGCCATTTTGAGGTACCTACTAAAGTCCAAATTGTGCCCAAGTGTGCTTGTTATAAATCCCTACCTGTCTACTTTCCAACCCAAGTGGATTTTCTCAATTTGGTGCTCGTTTCCCCTCCAAAATTTCATTTTCTCAACACTACTTCCTGTGTGTCAAAATAGGAGCAGAGAGGTCATTGTTTGAGTGTTTTTGACCTCCTGGGGACTCAAAACTTGCCCAAACTTCTTGGCCATGCACCAACAGTCATGATTTTTCATGCTAAATCCAAAAATGCAAACCATTCTTGATTTGGAGCTCCCAATCATAAGCGCCGCGCCAATGGTGCGGCGCACAGGGAGAAAAACCTTGTTTTGTGCCCAAAAATTTGTCAAATGACCAAAATTGCCTCAAATTTTTTGAAATTTGGGCTGGAGATTATCTATGAAGTGTTATGCTGGGCCACAGAGGCTTCAGCCAAGATTCAGAGCCGATCTTGCTCTTTTTTCCTCTTTTGTCTTTCTGTCGCTCTCCCCAATTTCACCTTCAAACTCCTTATCTGAGCCTTTGAAATCATGTTATGTGCCCTATAGTGATAAACCATCTACCTCAATATGGTTTTATCCTTGTCGACCTTCTCTAGCAGTCTCTCTAGGTGCATGCTGATCCGCTCGAGCCAAGACTCTCAGTCATTGTTAATCTCTTGCCCTAATGGAGTGAGCTCATTCCTCCTATGCTGGGCAGCTTGACGATTCTCGCAGATGTTTTGCAGCCTCATGATCTCATGCTGATATTCAAGATATTTGTTCCTCTGCTCCAAATACCTGATAATCCACTTAGCCCTCTCCAAATTGAGTGACAAGTCTTGGATCTTCGTTTGCTGCTCCTGGATGGTACTCCTAAGTTTGGCAGTCTCCACATCTATATCATCATCATGAATGAGGATGAAGTCGGCCTCTCGTTCACCTGATGGCCCCTTGTCATGCATCGGCTTCTTGCCCCTATCCTGTATCTGTGTTGCCGATGTCGGAAGCGAGGCCCCTTCCACCCTGGGTGGAGATAACACTTGCTTTGCTGCTCAAACAAATGCCTACTGCCTCTCTGATAGGTGATGAATACTAGCATAGTAGTGGTCTCATGGTGCTCAAACTAATGAGAAGGACCACCTATCTCATGTTCAACCTCTGATAATACTTGTGAAGTGCTGAAGAGGTCACGGGAGATGAAATCATCCCAAGTAATGCCTTGCAATCCTAGCTGATGAACCACCAAAATCTTAATAAGAGAAAAGTGATAAACACTGTTAAGTTGCTGCTGAGGTGTTTTGTGCTACATGAAGGTGTTCATCCTCTCTATGTTCCTGCAAATGAAATATGGGATGTTCATCATCTGTACCCTAGTAAAGTGCATGAGCAACCTGATGTGATAGGCATATAAACGAGAGAACCTCCCCTCACAGCTGAAATATTTCATGATTAACTTCATCAGTGGAGCATATTCATCTTTCAAATATCAGAATGGAAAGACTCTTTTGAGCTGCCTCAAGAAACTGGCCTTAATGTATGGCTCATAATGCTACCGATCAACCTTCTGTTTCTTGTGCCATGTTTCTCCAATGTTCAGTATGCCGGTTGTTAATGAGACGGTTTCAGGAGTCAGAGTGAAGGTGACACCGGCCAAGATAGAGTGATCTCCATGTAAGTGAAGCACAAAAATACGTGCCAACTCATGATGAACTCGAACACTAGCCACCTTTTGACAAAACTCCAAACATGACAGATGCTGGAAGCATGACATAGCAACAGGGCAGGCCTGCAATTCTGTGAGGGTGGTTGGCTCAACCCTAACATGTTTGCCACTTTTATGATGTCTCCAGGGAGCCTATTCTTCTGAGGATGAATCACTTTGGGTTTCCATTTCATACTCCGATGAATGCTCAGATGCCATGACTGTTGTATATTGACTGTGCTTGGAATGCCATTTGATGATGTATGAAACTATGTGTTGTTATGAACACTGCGACCAAGGGGAACAATGCAAAAAGGGAGTGTTAGGAAGGGGAATAATATGATGGGATTAGGGGTTATGGGTGGAAATTTTGTTTAGGGACATGTAGGAGAGTTTGGGGATTTTATACGGTAGGGTTTTGGGGTTTTACATTAACAAATGAGTGGAGGGGATATGGAATAGGGGTTTAGTAATGTTTTAGGGTAGGGAAAGTAGGGAAAAATGGGATAGGGGGTAAGGGAACAATGGAAAGAAGGGGAAAAATGAGAGGTGACAGAGAGGAGGAACCTTGGCATCAACACAACAAATTTGCAACCCTAAGAGCAATGGATTTGATGATTTCAAGTGGTAGGGTTTAGGCATTTTTATTGCAACTATATATGGCCATAAACCACCATCATGTTCACAAAAACATATGAGAAAATGAGTGTAGGCCCTACCTGGCAATTTCAAGGGTTTCAAGGCGGTTTGTTGCAAAATTGGGAGCCAAACCGGGCCTTTGTGGGTGTGCGCCATGCCCCTCTGCCTGTGTGGCGCACCCTTTGTGTCCGTCGCACCCGTGTAGTTTCACCACGATGTGGTCACGCCCAGAGCGCTGCACTCCCTCTGTGCGCCGCGCTCCTCTGTTTGTGCGCTGTGCCTGTGACAACTCCTCCAAACTCACCTAAAACACATGCTTGCTTCTCACAATCACTTTGCAATGTTTCTCTCTATCCTTGGTGTGCAAAATGACTTTGTTTATTGTGGGAATATTATATAAAGACTTTGGAGTCATGGCTTTAATTTTTGTTTCTTCAAAACCCACTTTGATAATGTTTTATTTTGGCTCTTTTTCCTGATTTAATTCAACTCTATACTTCACTTTTCCCTTTGAATTTTTAGCTAAAATGATGAAAGTTTTGGCACTTTTTGTAGGGGTTGCATGACATGGAATTTGGCCAAGGAAACCATGACTACACCTGAAGAGATCAATTGGAAACTTTTTTGAAAATGATCACAAATGACACACTGTTTGACTTTTCTTCAAAACAGAGTTTTGAAGAACAATCTTAATCTGTCAATCATGACGATGAAAATCTTTAAATCATAACTTTGTAAGGGCCTCCCTCTGGCCTGCATGGCTTTATTGGACATGGTTGAAGACCAAATTGACTAATCCCTAGACCTAATGAGTGAAAATGACTCTTGTCCATTAAAGGATCAAACATTGACTATCATGGACTTTAGTGCACATTGACAAAAGACCTAAGCCAGCAGGTGCTAGACATGAGGTGAAATGACTAACAAGACCTTTTCTATCAAATTATGGCATGCCCCTAGCAGAATGACACTGAGTGAATGGAGCGAGACTCCTAAAAATGAAATGTAGAAAGAGTTTTGATCTCTGACGGAGGACTAATAAGACCGATTGTAACATTGGCTCCAATGGGGGATGGTACCTCCTTGGAGGTGCCAAGAATAGCAGATCTCTGGAACAGCTAGACAGTGCCTTCATCCATTGGGCTATGGAGTAATTATTTCGACAAACAACGCAAGACTCTGACTCATTTATGAGACTAAAATGACCAAAAAATTGACTCAAATTTGATATTGAAATGACTTGAAGAATAATTTGACAAACTATAACCAAACTGAAATAAAATGGTATTTATAGTGACAGTGGAAGTAGCATCAACAACTCAAAAATGGTACCGCTTGAGCAGCCGACCATTGATCGGCCCTCCTGGACAATCTTCCCCATTCATTTCCTTCTGAAGAAAGAGGCATTCTGACCTCGATATGCTGCAATCTTGAAGGGACCTTTCCAGAGATTCTCGAACTTACCGTGCTCACCCTTTTCCTCATTCCTTGCATCCCACTTCAGCACCACATCATCCAACTGAAATTTGTCTGCCTTTTTTTTTCTGTCATAAATTTTCTTAATCTTCTCCTACAACTTGTACGTGTTTTGGAAAACTTCTTCTCTAGTTTGTTGCAAGTGGACCATTTGATTCAACCTTCTCTGCATAGGATCTTCTTCACTGCCGGCCTCCTGAAGAAGTTTGACTACCGGGGTTGTGAGAGAGGTAGGAAACATTGTATGAACTCCATAAACAATCTCAAAAGGGGAAGTACCAATGGATTTCTTCTGACTGACCCGATCTGCCCAAAGTGCATTGACCAACCCCTTATGCCAGCTCTTCTTGTTTATTTCCTGCAACTTCTTGATGATGTTGACTAGTGACTTATTAGAAGACTCCGCCAATCCATTGCCTTGCGAATGATAGGCAGTTGAGTGACCAAAATGATGTGATATTTATGAAAAAACTCTACCATCCTGTTTGATTTGAAAGTTGCTGCGTTATCAGTGATTAACTTATTCGGGCAACCAAAGCGAGACAAGATGTTATTTTCAAGGAATGAAATAATTACCGCATTTGTAGCTTGTCTGGTGGGAATTGCTTCGATCCATTTCGTGAAATAAACGGTTTCTATGAGGATCCACCTATGTTGACCGGAAGAAGCGGGATGAATTTCACCAATGAAATCCAACCCCCAATGCTGAAAAGGAGCACTCACTTCAATGGGCTTAAGTGGTAAAGGCTGTAACTTCTACCTCCCTTCGAAAATCTGACACTTATGATAGTTCTTAACCACCTTATATAAATCAGCAAACAATGTCAGCCAATAGTATCCTGCTCTCAATATTTCATTTGCTGTTGATTTCCAATAAAGGTAACCAGCACAGTCTCCTTCGTGGAAATCCTCCATGACCTTCTTCGCTTCCTTTTCCACCAAACAATTTAACAAAACGCCATTGGGGTCTTTCCAATAAAGTGCATAATTTAGAATGCAAAACTTGGCAGCCTTCAATTTGAGAGTTCTAACTTTGTTTCTAGTCATGCCAGGCGGTGGTGACAAATTTTTGAGCACATATATGATATCTAAATACCACAGAGAAAGAGCAAACATTTCAGATACCTGAATTGATGATCCTTCCTCATTCTCATCGGACATAGCAGCGATCATATTTATGTATAAGGCATGCAAGTTTGATTCGGCCATTAACTTTGCCAATCCCTGTTCTTTAACAAGCTTTGTGGGCTTTATTTCCACATCATATTCCAACAAAGCTGCAATCCACTTTCCTCGTCTTCCTTCCGGATCGGTCTGCACTAAAACATCTTTGACAGCAGCGTTAGGAACATAGGCCAAAATATGAGAATGTAGAGTATATACCCGAAAATATTTCAATGCTTTCACAAGTGCAAGGGCTTGCTTCTCAATGATGTTGTATTTTAAGGATGCATCTCTTATGGCTCGGCTGAAGAAAGCAATTGGTCTTTCGTGATCATCTCTTTTCTGCAATAACACAGCCGCCATAGTGTGCTCCGAAGCGAATGAAAACAATATAAAATCCTGAGTGTAATCTGGGCTGACTAGAACTGGAGCTGAAGAAAGAGCCAATTTGACTAAATTAAAAGATTTTACCGCCCCCTTTGTCCATTTCACTTGGCTGTCCTTCTTAAGCATATTTGTAATCTCTCTTAGGTGCTCAGCAAAATTAGGTACAAAGCGGTGTAGAAAATTCATTTTACCATTGAATGATTGAATCTCTTTCTTATTCCGGGGCAGATTGATTTTCTGAATTGCTTGTACATGTGCTGGGTCAATACGAATGCCATCTTTTGAGATAATGTGCCCAAGTAGTTTGCCTTCCTCCATGGCGAACAAGCTCTTTTTCGGATTCAGTGATAGGCCATATTTTCTGCACTTTTGAAAGACAGTTTTTAGATGGTACATGTGTTCTTCATCAAATTTGGAAAACACCGTCAAATCATCAAGGTACACAACCAAAAAGACATCCTTCTCATTTGCGAAAGCCAAGTCCATTGCACGCTGAAATGTGGCACCCACATTCTTCAAACCGAAAGGCATTTTAGCGTAATGAAAAGTTCCCCATGGAGTGGTGAATGCTATCTTGTCTCGGTCATCTTCATGGACAGAAACTTGGTTATATCTAGAATAACCATCAAGTAGTGACAAACGAGATGCTCCCACTACTTGCTGAAGTATATGATCCATTTTGGGCAGTGGATGGTTGTCTTTCAACGAAACTTTATTGAGATTTCTAAAATCAATGCACAAGCCAATATCACCTGTCTTCTTTCGTACGGGCACCAAATTAGAGATCCAATCCGAAAATCTGATGGGAACAATGATCCCTGATTTGTACAACCTGTTTATCTCCTTTTCAATTGATGGTAGCAGCTTTGGATTTAGCCTTCTCAACTTCTGTCTGAAAGGTTTCTGATTGGGCTTAATGGGTATAGTGTGCTGAATTATATCGGTATCATATGTCTTTAAGTCAGAATAGTCCCAAGCAAACACATCTGCAAATGAAGAGAACAAACCGATATATTTGTCCTTTTTCCTTTGTGGCAATGCTTTAGAGAGTTTTACCATTTTAGGATTAGCAGTTGTTCCGACATTGACCTCTTCCACACCCTTCTCTATTGGCTACAATGTTGGTTTGCGGGCTACATCATCTTGATTGAAGAGTTCTTCTAAAGGTATCAAGCCTTTAGGAATAACATTATTCTTTAGCTGCAACACGTCCGTCTAATTGATCTACACATCATATTTACTATTATCTTTACCATCATCATTTTCTACATCAATTGAGGTTTCTTTGAACTTACCTTTGTTTTGCAGAAAATCATCAATCTCCTCATCATCTTGGAAAAAACTTGCCAATATCTGTGATTGTCCGGGACTGTAGGATGATGCTTGACATGGATTTCGAATTTATTGCTGGAGTTCATTGGGATCTTCAAACTACTTGCTACCTTAGCAAGAGAATCAACAATGCTATTTTGTATACGAGGCACACATGTCGAGGTATATTCTGAAAATAATTTTAGGATGTCTAGAACTGCATTATGGTAAGCCCACATCCGAGGATTCTTTTCTTGATATTCACCTCTGACCTGCTTAATCACCAATTCGGAGTCGCCATATACTGCAATCCTCTTAGTATCCAGCTTTCTTAGAATTTTTAGGCCAACAATCAGAGCTTCATACTCAGCTTCATTATTTGAACAATCAAAAGCCAACTTGTAAGAGCATACTCGCATGTTACTAGGCACTTTGTTTGGGGCGGAGAAAGGATTGCGTACCCAAATCCCAATTCCAACGCCATCATTTCCCACTGCTCCATCGAAATCCATGGTCCACAAACCTTCTTCCTCTTCTTGTAAGTGCTGAAAATCTATTTGCGGTGCTTTGTCTGCTTGCTGTCCATTACTTTCAGCTGAGCGCTCAATGGTGTTCTGCTGTTCTTATCCTTCTCTCTTTAAAACTCCTCTGAAATTTTCTGTTATTTCTAAAATATCATCTGCTTCTACTAACTGACTATCCATATCATTGAAACTATCAGAATCCAAAACAAAAAACTCTAAATCTGTATGTACATAATTAATCGGATGATTTATTGATTTTTCCTTGCTTGTAATCATGTATTTCATTTTTTGTTCTCGATACAATTTCCTCATTTGGCCAAACACCGGAATCGTTGCATAGGAGAAATCTAGTTGTAGTGTCCCTTTCAATTTTTCTAACCAAGACCTAGAAAGAAGCATGCGAAACCTGGGAGGAATATCTGCTACAACAATATCCATCAAAAAATTCTTCATTGGGAGTTGATCCAGACTCACGACCAAGTCTTTGATGAGCCTGATACATCTTCCTTTGCTGGAACCAATCGAATAGAGATCATGGTATTGTCGGGTGATTTCCAGACCCAACTTATCCATGATAGCCTTGAGCATGAGATAGTGAGAAGCTCCGGAATCGAACATGGCATTATGTACACAAAATCATGCAATCTTAAACTGATATATAAAGGTGGTACATCATTATCAGGAGACTTACCATTTGATGCTGGCCCAAAAATCATTTCGGGTTGATCATCTTCGACATTCACCATGTCAGACATTTGGTCAAAATTCAAAATTTTAGACACTTTCCCTCTATAACTGCTGTTCCTCATTATTTCAATCAAGGGAATGGATACCTTCAATTTAGAAATTTCATTCTCTAAATTAAAAGTGGGAATCTTTTCTACCTCTTTGACTGGGATTTCTTTCCTTTCTTTTTCTTTCGATGCAATTAGCTGATTTGATTTTTCTGCTGATGGCGATTTGCTGCTATCCGGATCAACCGCCTCCTTTCCTTTCCTTTGTGCAACTGATGAATCATTCTTTAATGTCTCAACGTCCTTCCTCTTCTGAATTGGTTTAACTGGAACGTCTTTGTTTCTAAGTGAATACTGCTGCTGCTGGGTGGATAGAGCATTCATATAGCCTCTTTGGTACTCATCTGATTCTTCCTCCAAAACGGTGTCATTTGTTAGAATGAAATCTACGTCTTTGTGTACATCCGAACTTTCTGCATACTCCTCATCGTTGGTAATATAAATAGGCAAATCATCAAGAGTATAGAAGTGGTTTTCTTCACATATTATATTCCCGTCCTCATCTGACTCCGGTCCATGCACAAAATTTTGCTGCAAAGGCGGCTATACTGGCTGCTCTTAGGCTCGTTGATTTCTCTGCCTTATTCTATATTGTGGTTGTTGCTGGCCACGAAAGATAGGATTTCTAACTTGTGGCTCAGGTTTGTCAAGTTTCACCCTTTCAAGCATCTGCTCTACCTTCTGGAGTAATTGATCTACCAAGGAAGATTCTTCTTTTACGGTGACCTTCTTCTCTGCCTTTGCTCTAGCCCTCTTGGTCAGCAGATTTGCTTCAATGCTGACCGCTATCTTTTGCATGTCTTCCATTGTGGCCAGTTCTCTCTCTCTTAATTGATAAGCCATGTCAGCATCAAAACCATCCAGAAACTTCACCATGGCTAGCCCCACAAGTGGCCTTAGATGATCAGCAATTTCATTATAAACAGAATTGAATCTAATGCAGTAGTCTTGGACCGACTCACCAGTGTTTTGTTTGATTTGCTCATATTCAGCCAGAATTTGGAGAGGATCCTTTTTCACTTCCCAGCGGCCTAAAAATTGTCTTTGTAGGTCGGCCAAGGTAGCGATATGTGCAGCCGGCAAACCTCTGAACCATTTCCTCACTTCACCTACAAATATTTGTACAAAGAGTTGCCACATTCTCCGCATCGATCTCGTGAAGTTCACAAAAATCTACCATTCTGTCCACATGTTGTTGAGTGGTAATGCTGTTAGGAGTGCCATCAAAAAACAAGATTTTTCTTTGATAATCTGTAGGCATATCATCTAAAACTTGAGGTAGGACAAGAGCTGCAAAATGAGCAGCCATCACTCTTGGTGGGTTTGGCCTTGGAGGTGTTGGAGGAGTGTGTGCAGTTTGTAGGGGGCTAACAATTGGAGTTTGAAGCTGTGCCACAATGTAATTATCAATGGACTGGTTAGCCCTTTCCGTTTCCAAGTATACAAGAAACTGTGGATTGGGGATAGTAGAGTTAACCGCCCTTTCGGATTTTGTCTTGAACAATGATATTTCAAACTGCTCATCAAAATCTAGCTCTTCAAGATATTCAAAAATGTCCGGACATGAATGGGATTTTAACATGGGAGATATAGAGCTCTCTTGATGGCGAATTCTTGGAATCAAATTGGGATTTTCGTAGATGTGTGGAGGATCTGGATTTGGATTAGCTCTGGTATACCTTCTAGAAGCCAGTGTGCTATTAAGAAAAATCAAAAGGACACGATCAACTCACTCAGCCTATCAAATCCTAAACTTATCATCCGGAAGCTTAGAATTATGAAGAAGTAAGGGGATTAATTTCGTCCCCAGTATGGTCGCCACTATGTTAGCACCTAAATCTGCCTTAGGCTGAAAGAAGGAAAAATTCAGGGTAACCACAAACCACGCTTAGTTTGGTAGCTAGCCCTACCAGAATAGGAGAGGGCTCTCTCTGTGTCACGCTCAGTGAATAAATAAACAATATGGTCTGAGATGACTTACAGTGAATATTGATTTTAGGCCAGGTAAATAAATATGGAAACAAGAGGCAAATTTTGATAAATGATTGAGTTTCTGGGATGTATGGGACCAACGAACAACATGAGCAGAGAATTTAACACAAAGGCACATATTACTTCGTGAGGCAAGACAGGCGGAAAGTCTAGCAATTAAATTAGAAATAATGCGAAATGGAAAGATTGTTTAGGAGGGTGAAAAGGGCATAAACACATGAATCCTTTTCAACAGAAGAAGAATGCAGAACATGAAACTTTCCCATAGGCAGAGCAATAAACATGAATTCTACCTTATCTTACTTAGAAAATTTCACTGGAAATGAATATGAATGAAATTGTGAAACATAACGAAATACATATGAAACATAAAGAGAACACATTTGCTACACTCACACCACATGAATCTCATGAACCAGAGCCGCCGCCTTTCATTAATTCTCTACCAAAATATACAATGAAGAACTGAGTTTCTCTCCCATAGTCTCCCAGAAATTACAACCAACCCTTTGCAAATGGTTTTACATATAATAAATAGACTTTTCCATTGGGAAATGGAATGACCCAAAGTTGGGGAGTTTTTCAAAACATTACAAACTGGAAATGGGAAGCCAACCATTAGTGATAGGTGCAGCGTTACAAAAATGACAAATTTCTTGGGTGAGTACTCGCCTTCCTTTGCCACTTGGATAGAAGCCAACCTTTAGTTAAAATACTCTTTAAACTTTGCCTTAGGTGCTGAGAAAAATGTAGTATAAATGAGCGGGCCCACTTGGACAAAGTCGCGAATCGAAATGTCGCGGAGCGGAAGTGATTTTTGCCTTTGGGTCTCTATGCGCCATGCCCAAAACTATATGCGTCATGCCACTTTGGAGGCAATTTTGAGGTACCTTCTGAAGTCCAAATTGTGCCCAAGTGTGCTTGTTCGAAAGCCCTGCCTTCCTACTTTCCAATCCAAGTGGAATTTCTGAATTTGGTGCTCATTTTCCCCTCCAAAACATCATTCTCCCAAGACTGCTTCCTGTGTGTCAAAATAGGGGCAGAGAGGTCATGTTTTGAGTGTTTTTGACCTCCTGGGGACTCAAAACTTGCTCAAACTTCTTGGCCATGGACCAGCAGTCATGATTTTTCATGCTGAATCCAAAAATGCAAACCATTCTTGATTTGGAGCTCCCAATCATAAGCGGCGCGCCAGTCGTGTAGTGCACAGGGAGAAAAACCCTCTTTTGTGCCCAAAAAATTGTCAAGTGACCAAAATTGCCTCAAATTTTTTGAAATTTGGGCTAGAGATTCTCTATGAAGTGCTATGCTAGGCAATAGAGGCTTCAGCCAAGATTCGGAGCCGATCTTGCTATTTTTTCCTCTTTTGTCTTTTTGTTGCTCTCCCCAATTTCACCTTCAAACTCCTTATCCGATCCTTTGAACTCATGTTCCATGCCCTGTAGTGATAAACCATCCTCCTCAATATGGTTTTATCCTTGTCGGCCTTCTCTAGTAGTCTCTCTAGGTGGATGTTGATCCGCTCGAGCCAAGACTCTTGGTCATTGTTAATCTCTTGCTCTAATGGAGTGAGCTCAATCCTCCTATGTTGGGCAGCTTGGCGATTCTCACAGATGTTTTGCAGCTCCATGATCTCATGCTGGTCTTCGAGATGTTTGTTCCTCTCCTCCAAATACCTGATAATCAACTTAGCCCTCTCCAAATTGAGTGACAAGTCTTGGATCTCCATTTGTTGCTCTTGGATGGTCCTCCTAAGTTTGGTACTCTCCACATCTGTATCATCATCATGAATGAGGATGAAGTCGGCCTCTCATTCACCTGATGGCCCCTCGTCATGCATGGGCTTCCTGCCCCTGTCCTGTACCTATGTTGTCGATGTCGGAAGTGAGGCCCCTTCCACCCCGGGTGGAGATAACACTCGCTTCGCTGCTGCAAACAAATGCCTACTGCCCCTCTGATAGGTGATGAATACTGGCATAGTAGTGGTCTCATGGTGCTCTAACTGATGAGAAGGACCACCTATCTCATGTTCAACCTCTGATAATACCTGTGAAGTGCTAAAGAGGTCACAGGAGATGAAATCATCCCAAGTAATGCCTTGCAATCCCAGCTGATGAACCACCAAAATCTTAATAATAGAAAAGTGATAAACACTGTTAAGTTGCTGCTGAGGGGTTTTGTGCTGCATGAAGGTGTTCATCCTCTCTATGTTCCTACAAATGAAATATGGGATGTTCATCATCCTTACCTTGGTAAAGTGCATGAGCAACCTGATGTGATAGGCATATAAACGAGAGAACCTCCCCTCATAGATGAAATATTTCATGATTAACTTCATCAGTGGAGCATATTCATCTTTCAAATATTGGAATGGAAAGACTCTTTTGAGCTGCCTCAAGAAACTAGCCTTAATGTATGGGTCATAATGCTGCTGATCAACCTTCTGCTTCTTGTGCCATGTTTCTCCAACGTTCGGTATGCCGGTTGCTAATGAGACGGTTTCAGGAGTCAGAGTGAAGGTGACACCGACCAAGATAGAGTGATCTCCATGTATGTAAAGCACAAAAAGACGGGCCAACTCATGATGAACTCGAACACTAGCCACCTTTTGACAAAAATCCAAACATTACAGATGCTGGAAACATGACATAACAAGAGGGCAGGCCTGTAATTCTGTGAGGGTGGTTGGCTCATCCCTAACATGTTTGCCATTTTTATGATGTCTCTGGGGAGCCTATTCTTCCGAGGATGAATCACTTTGGATTTCCATTTCATACTCTGATGAATGCTCAGATGCTATGACTGTTGTATATGGACTGTGCTTGGGCTGCCCCTTTGATGATGTATGAAACTATGTGTTGTTATGAACTCTACCACCAAGGGGAACAATGCAAAAAGGGAGTGTTAGGAAGGGGAATAATATGATGGGATTAGCGGTTATGGGGGGAAATTTTGTTTAGGGAGATGTAGGAGGGTTTGGGGATTTTATAAGGTAGGGTTTTGGGGTTTTACATTGACAAATGAGTGGAGGGGATAGGGAATAGGGGTCTAGTAATGTTTTAGGGTAGGGAAAGTAGGGAAAAATGGGATAGGGGGGAAGGGAACCATGGAAAGAAGGGGAAAAATGAGAGGTGACAGAGAGGAGGAACCTTTGCATCAACACAACAAATTTGCAACCCTAAGAGCAATGGCTTTGATGATTTCAAGTGGTAGGGTTTAGGCGCTTTTATTACAACTATATATGCCCATAAACCACCATCATGTTCACAAAAACATATGAGCAACCAAGATGTAGACCCTACCTGGCAATTTCAAGGGTTTCAAGGCGGTTTGTTGCAAAATTGGGAGCCAAACCAGGCCTTTGTGGGTGTGCGCCACACCCCTCTGCCTGTGCCCCATGCACGTGTAGTTTCACCACAGTGTGGTCGCGCCTAGTGCGCCGCGCTCCCTCTGTGCGCCACGCTCCTCTGTCTGTGCACCGCGCCTGTGACAAGTCCTCCAAACTCACCTAAAACGTGTGCTTGCTTCTCACAATCACTTTGCAATGTTTCTCTCTATCCTTGGTGTGAAAAATGACTTTGTTTCTTGTGGGAATCTTATATAAAGACTTTGGAGTCATGGCTTTAATTTTTGTTTCTTCAAAACCCACTTTGATAATGTTTTATTTTGGCTCTTTTTCCTGATTTAATTCAACTCTGTACTTCACTTTTCCCTTTGAATTTTTAGCTAAAATGATGAAATTTTTGGCACTTTTTGCAGGGGTTGCATGACATGGCATTTGGCCAAGGAAACCATGACTGCACCTGAAGAGATCAATTGGAAACTTTTTTGAAAATTATCACAAATGACACACTGTTTGACTTTTTTTCAAAACAGAGTTTTGAAGAACAGTCGTAATCTGTCAATCATGACGATGAAAATATTTAAATCATAACTTTGTAAGGGCCTCCCTCTGGCTTGCATGGCTTTATTGGACATGGTTGAAGACCAAATTGACTAATCCCTAGACCTAATGACTGAAAATGACTATTTTCCATTAAAGGATCAAACATTGACTGTCATGGACTTTAGTGCACATTGACAAAAGACCTAAGCCAGCAGGTGCTAGACATGAGGGGAAATGACTAACAAGACCTTTTTCGTCAGATTATGGCGTGCCCCTAGCAGAATGCAGCTGAGTTAATAAGCGAGACTCCTAAAAATGAAATGCAGAAAGAGTTTTGATCTCTGACGGAGGACTGACAAGACCGACTCTAACAATTACTAAGAAAGTGTTGGCACAATTTAAAAGTCTATCACCTTTGCAACACTAATAATATGGTTGAAGATTAAAAAGCTCTCATAGATCTCTAGTTTATACTCATATTGGAATTAAATTTCAAAATATTTGTGACGCTACCAACCTTCTTGATTGTTTAACTAAACAAAATTATGATGATCTTGAAACACTTCTTTTAATACTTTTTGAGCATATTAACAATAAAATTCGAAACAACTTTTAGTAATATCTTTTTACCTTCTTATATACCATTTTTGGTCTTAGTGGATGATAATCATCATTATCACCATCATAATTACATACTATTGTAGGAAGTTTGCACCATTTTAGAGTTGAGGAGAAAAAAAAATAGTATCAAATTAAATGTTGAATGTGGGTAGTAGCATAATTTATTTTTATTTATTATTTCTACTTTTATGTTAATAAAAAAGTTGATTGAGACTTGCTTAATTAATAATAGATTAATATGCAAGATACATATTAAGTATAAAGTTATTTAATGATAAATGATCTTAGTGATGTGTCCAATATATACCATTATTTAGAACTTTAACTAGATTAGTTTTTTCAAAATGAGGAATTAGAAAGTCACTTAGTTCACTAATTTTAATGTAGATATTCACCATTTTTTGTGTAAAATTATCATGATAAAAAAAAATTATATAAACTTGCAAAAGAAAATCTTTCACATCTTAATTTGGATTCCTTACATTAACTATTTTAATATTTTTTTATGGTTTATATTAAAAGATAAGTTTTTTAAGGTTATTTTATGAAAATAATGGTGTATGTTAATATTATTAACCCATTTAATTATAATCTGATATAGTACATATCATGTATGCGTTAAGTTATGATTATTACTAAAGGAGTGTTAGCACAATTTAAAAGTCTATCACCTTTCCAACACTAGTAATATGGTTGAAGATTAAAAAACTCTCATAGATCATCCAGTTTATACTCATATTGGAATTAAATTTCAAAATATTTGTGACACTACCAACTTTCTTGATTTTTTAACTAAACAAAATTATGATGATCTTGAAAAACTTCTTTTAATGCATTTTGAGCATAACAATAAAATTCAAAATAACTTTTAGTAATATCTTTTTACCTTCTTATATACCATATTTGGTCTTAGTTGATGATAATCATCATCACCATCATAATTATATACTATTGTAGGAAGTTTGCGCTATTTTAGAGTTGAGGAGAAAAAAAAGATTAGGATCAAATTAAATGTTGAATGTGAGTAGCAGATTGAGGCTTGCTTAAACAATAATAGATTAATATATATCACAAAGTTATTTATTGACAAATGATCTTAGTAATGTGTCCAATATATACCATTATTTAGAACTTTAACTAGATTATATTTTTTCGAAATGAGGAATTAGAAAGTCACTTAGTTCACTAATTTTAATGTAGATATTCACCATTTTTTGTGTAAAAATTATCATGATAATATTTATAAAACAAATTTATATAACCTTGCAAAAGAAAATCTTTCACATCTTAATGTGGATTCCTTACATTATGTATTTTTAATATTTTTATGGTTTATATTAAAAGATAAGTTTGTTAAGGTTATTTTATGAAACTAATGATGTGTATGTTGCTATTATTAACCCATTTAATTATAATCTGATATATAGTAAAATATCATGTATGTGTTAAGTTATGATTATTACTAAAATAGTGTTAGCACAATAAAAAGGCTATCACCTTTGCAATGCTAGTAATATGGTTGAAGATTTAAAAACTATCATAGATCATCTAGTTTATACTCATATTGGAATTAAATTTCAAAATATTTGTGATGCTACCAACCTTCTAGATTGTTTCACTAAACAAAATTATGATGATCTTGAAACACTTCTTTCAATGTTTTTTTAGCATAACAATAAAATTCGAAATAACGTTTGGTAATATCTTTTTACCTTCTTATATACCATATTTGGTCTTAGTGGATGATAATCATCATTATCACCATCAACATTACATACTATTGTAGGAAGTTTGCAACATTTTAAATTCGAGGAGAAAATTTTTGTTTTAGATCAAATTAAATGTTGAATGCGAGTCGTAGCATAATTTATTTATTATTTATTATTTGTACTTTTATGTTAAAAACTTGAGGCTTACTTAATGAATAATAGATTAATATGCAAGCTATACATTAAGTATAAAGTTATTTAATGACAAATGATCATAGTAATGTGTCCGATATATACCATCATAGATCCATTTTAAGTGCAGATGTAGGGATCAAATTTCTTCATGTGCAAACATTTTGAATGAAAGATACAATGTGTTATTTTTCATTGTTGAAACTGTATTTTTGAATGCTAAATAGAGTATATAGACGACGAAATAAAAATTTTAACCATAACAAACTTTTTTCTTATATATAGATATACATGAAGTTGATATTGACATAAACTAGTTAATATAAATCTTCAAATAGTTTCTTTGTATCTCTAGCTGAAATTTTTTGAAAAGTATAAGATTTAAACATCCAATTCACACATTTTATATAATTCTAATTACTTTACAAAATATTCACTTTTTTTATTTTTCTATTTAGAAAATAATTTTTATTTTCCCCCCCATATTGGGTTGTAAAATGAGCCTCTCGTCTCAATTACTAATCATTTTAATGATCAAAATCAATCATGAATTAGAATAGTATCAAAGTAGTACAATTTGATTATTTTCAAATACAATAGGAAAGAGAGAAAATTGAGTAAGATATTTATTACAAATGTTTAGTTTTTATTCCTGTAGTGTTTAAGGATATTATATTGAAAAGAACATATTAACATTCATCTAAAACTTAGATTAGTTACATTATTTCTATTATCATTAACATTTATATTTATGTATTAAATTTGACTCGTGAATAATAGATTTTGCAAAAAAAAACTTACCTATAAATTTATTTAACAATATACTAATATTGTTTTTCTTACTATTATTGACCATAATGATCAAACTCAATCATGAATTAGAATAGTAACAAAGTTGTACAATTTGATTATTTTCAAATACCACAGGAAAGAGAGAAAATTGACTAAGATATTTATTACAAATGTTTAGTTTATATTCTTGTAGTGTTTAAGGATATTATATTGAAAAGAACATATTAACATTCATCTAAAACTTAGATTCCTTACATTATTTCTATTATCATTATCATTTATATTTATGTATTAAATTTGACTCGTGAATAATAGATTTCGCAAAAACAAAACTTACATATAAAGTTATTTAAGAATATACTAATATTGTTTTTCTTACTATTATTGACCATTTTAAATTGACACTAACTTTTTTTCCTACATTGAGTACAAATTAATTATACTAATACAACGTTGGCACCACTTCAAAATCTATAAGAGGAAGTATTTTATAATTCTAGTTGTGATGTTCATTGATCAAAATATTTTTTTTTATAAATTAGAGTGCAACAAAATAGTGAATTTGATTTATATCAATTATAATAAGGAAAATTAAGGAAAACTCACCTCAAACATTATATCTAGTGTCTAGCATTTATTCATTAAGTGTTTAAATGGTTTATACTAAATAGAATACTAATTAGGTACTCCATTGTTTTTTTAATAGACCAAGTTTAGAAGATGTTTTTAAGTGCATTATTGAATTTGATTATGCATATTTGATATGGTGAGAAGTCATGTTGGTCAAATAAAGCTTTGAAAAATTAAATATTTTATGGCATTGTCATGTAATTTGTATAACACATAATTACATTGAAATATTAAATAATATAAAACTCCTCCAAAAAGAATATGAAGAGAATATTTGATATACAACAAATATGGAAAAGTGTGTCTGAATGTATATTAATAGATCCTACAAAAAGAATTACATTCATGAATCATATAAACCTACTCTTAAGATATTTTCTCAAGTAGATCACGAATGGCTTCTACAAAATATTTATTTATCTTGGTCTTCATGCAAATGTTATTTCTTTGGCATCCATGCCCACATTAGGATATTAATTGGAATAGAGCCAAGTTCTGTGTCATCGGGATTTGGTACCCAATATTGCTCTAAAAATTTTCCATTGTATTTCCCTGACATAGGCTTCCACCAGTCAACCTTTACATGAAGATTCTCACTTTCATTATCCCTAAAGATATTTGAGATGGATTTTGCCATCCAAATCATCTCTCCTGCATGCTCATTTCCTAATCTAACTAGCAACATCTTTCCTTTCTCAACATCAATCATCGGATTGAAAGTTCATTTTGGCTTGTTGCATTTGGGTCCAACATATATTGGTTCATCTATCACATTATAAAAATCTCCATCCATAATACTTGAGCTTACTTGGAGTGCATTACTATCAACATCAACAATGTGCCTTGTCCTAGGCCAGAAATCCTCAGAAGATGAATCACTTCCATCTATTATTCTATGATCATTATAGATTCCATCTAATGTATCAAGAATTTTTTCCCAATACACTACTTTATTTTTCCATTCCTCTGTAACAATTGGTGAATCCTCATTCCTAGTAGTGTCTTTCCACATTTTTACATATGATGTTATCCCTTCCTTTAGTTCTTTTAAATAGAAATCATTTTGTTTGGAAGCTAAGAAAGATGGCTTCCCTATGGGAATTATAGGTCGGCCTTCATCATCTATATTCCATAACTCAACTGGTTCTGACCACTCAATATCTCTAATTAATTCTTTTTACCTTAGTACTGGAACATCATTGAGCACAAGAAATTGGAAGTATTGGACATTAATATGTCCAACTAGTGCATTTTTTCCCTCCTTGATGTATCCATTAAGGAAACTTTTGAAGTCATAGACCTTGTCAATAAGTGTAGGTGGAAACACTTGATTTTCTTTAATTATGCGATATGTATCCATCATTTCAGGTAAAGAATAAATATCTTTACTTTTTCGGTTGGAAGACATTCTTCCATAGGTTCCATCTATGTCTTCATGGGTGTGACCCATAGGCAAGAACACAACCTCAATAGTGATGAAGACACCAAGTGCAGTTAAAAGTGATAGAAACATGAAAAGATAGCGATTCTTATTATCACTTGCTGCATTGTCCAAAATCATGAATTTTTGAACTTCCATGAGATATAAAATCATCCTTGTACCCTTGACATTTTGAGTAAGTAGAGGTGTCAAGTAATGCATTTATAAGTGGGTTTGTTGAAATTCCACTTTCATAAAGTAGATCACCATACATATCCATTTGTGGGTCTTCAAGGTCCCTTAAGCACTTTGCAAGAGATGTAATAGTAAATTGTGATCCGATATGGACAAATGGTAAGGAGAAATGACCAAAACCTCCTGCCTTATACCCATGTGTGAGCATACCTATCAATGAAAAACCTAAATTTGTTCCTACAATAGATTTTGATTTGACATGTATCCTTGCGATTGAAGTCTTTATTTTGTCCATTTTATCATGGATAATGCTCAAATACTCCTTGGAAACTGCTCTGACATAATTCTATGGGTATAGTAGCAATATCTTCCACACATAACAATCTTGTTATGTTTCTTCAACCTACCTCATGCCTTTTCTTCCAACTCTTTTGTAGTTGTTGACTTCATTTGTGCTTTCAACACAATACATTCACTATATTTACTGAAGTTGGTGTTCTTTGAAAATGCCACATCTCGAAACTTAGTATTCCAGATCTTGCTCATTTTTGCCTATGATATTGATGGGTAATTGAGCTTTTGGAGAGCCTCATTGATCTCTTTTAACAAAGAATTTTGTGTGTAAGTCGAAGGAAGAAATATTGAAGGAGCAGATGTTCCATCTTCTTCAACTTGACATGTTTGGTTTGGTGAAAAATTTGAATTATCCATTACAATTTTGTGCAATATTTTTATGGTTGACATTGTGTGAGCTCTTGCTTTACATGTGTTGGTGTTACCATGAATAGCTTTGATCTGTCCATGTTAGAAATAATGTTGGTAGTTATAGAATGTGCTTTGAGGAATTTTATGTATCTTATACCATGCTTTCTTACAAATAATATTCCCATTAAATCTCATGTCCTTTACATTTATAGCAATAGGTGGTAAGCCATGGCCATGGCCATGGCCCTTTGACATGACTGTGTTCGACATGAGTGAATTCAAGACAAATTCTCTAATACCAGTTTTATTTATTTGTCTCATATCCCTTCTAGCACCTGTAATGGCCTTCCTATCCACATGTTGAAGACAATGTTTTCTACAACATACATCTACTGCCAAAACTCGAATTTCTTTCTCTTCATCTATTTTTGTTTCACATTTTGCAAATTTTTTTGTAGCCATAACTCGTTTAATCCTTTTATATGGCCTTTTTACATGCATATCAATTGAGTTTCTATCTTTTTCATTACAAAATTACCCATCCCAATTGTTTAAGGGATTTCTATCCTCTATAACATTCCATATCACCATTTATTTGGGTGGCTCGTTGAACTTTTCCTTGACCCTTAATATCACACCTTTGTTGTCCACCAACTTATTTATTGGCTATCTAACCAAACAGTGTATAGACTTATCCCTAATTCTGCATATCTCACAATTTCCATCTATCTCTTCTAGAAAAACACCAAAATCCATTTCACTTAGTGTTTCACCCTCAACAATGTCATCCTCACGGACATTGACTAGCATTCCTTTGGCAATGCACATGCTTGTTCCCATGCATTCATGTGTATGAAAAGCCTTTGTGCATATGAATCTAACCCTATCTTGGGGAATATTTGTGGCATGATCATGATAGTGAGGCTCCAAATCTGATTCCGGCCAAATTTCATAAGATTCTAATGCACCCCCAAGTGTATGCTCAAATCCTGTTGGATATGGTAGAGGAGAATTATGTTTTAACACCTTCTTGATTTTAACCACTATGCATCCTCTCTTTACCATCTTTCCATGCACTTTATGCCCAAGCTCTGTATTGAATATGGAGTCCTGGCCCACCTTCACTTCATGTTGCAGAAGATCTACCTTGGCTCCAATAGAAAATTTGGAAGAAACATTTGCACCTATAAACGAATGTAAATAAGGTTAGTATTTACTCAAAAAAACCATTTATTATGCTATCAATAATATATAACACATGCTTCAATATTTTGATTTACCTATGTTGTGTCTCAAATCCATGATCTTCCATGGATGTATGTCCCCTTCATTAACATCCTCATCAATCAAGTGTGGTTGAGTTACATCAATTATCAAAATTGTAACATAACCAACATTAACCCTTTCTCCAACATAATAAGTTCCAGACTCTGCAGATTTGACCCTTCCTAGCCCAATGACTTGATCATTAATAAGGAGATCAACATAGTCCCCTTTTGCCAAAATTATATTTTCCATTGTAGTTTGTATCAATTCTATAACAACAATTAAAGCGTAACTTGTAATTAAAAGGTGGAGCCGTGTAAAGTGTGACTTTATATTTTCACAAAAACACACAACTTACGAAAAAGTAATATAGATGCAAAAATTATAATAGTATGGCAGTAATATTGTATGTAATGAAACATTGTTTCCTCAAATGAAAGCTAGCAATCAATATCATTCCTTCTACTACAAACATAAGCATATTGCTAGAAGCAACATTACATGGTCAAATAAATCTAGCACGTGCTAGATTTCCTTCTAGGACAAACAAGTACATTGTCAATAAGAATATTTTAAGGTGAAGGAAATCCACCACATGCTAAGTTTCCTTCTAACGTAAATAGAAGCATATTACTCACAAAAACATTTCAAAGTAAAAGAAATCTTACACATTCTAGAGTTTATTCTAGCACAAACACAATCACATTGCCAAAAACAACATTGCAGTGTGAAAGATATCTAGCATACGCTTGATTTACTTCTAGCACAAACAAAAGCACATTTCCAACAATGAAATTGTAGGGAAAACAAAAGCCAACAACTTCTATCAAAATCACAATCACATTTCCAATAACAACGTCGCAAGGTAAAATAAATTTAATGCATTTTAGCTTTACATGTAGTATAAATACAAGCATACTACCAAAGACAACATTTCATGCCATAAGAAATCTAGTGCATGCTATATTTCCTTCTAACACAAGCAAAAGCACATTACCAAGGTGAAGGAAATCTAACACGTGTTATATTTCCTTCTATAATAAACAATTAAATTGAAAACAACAATATTGCATAGCAAAAGAATTCTAGCACAACTTCTAGCCCAAACACAAGCACAACACTTCCAATAACATTGCCAAGGTGAAGGAAATCTAACACTTGATAGATTTCCTTTTATCATAAACAACGAAATTGACAACAACAATATTGCAAAGAAAAAGAAATCTAGCATAGTTTCTAGCCCAAACACAAGCACGTTTCCAATAAAAATATTGCAAGGTGAAAGAAATTTAACGCATGTTAGCTTTACATGTGGCAATAATAGAAGAAAATTACCAACAACAACATTGCATGCCAAAAGAAATCTATTGCGTGTTATGTTTCTTTTTAACACAAATCAACAAAGTGAAATGGTGATTCTCTGTTGTGAAGACCCATATTAAAAGTGGTGTAATGCTAATAAGACCAATGCAGCTATTGCCAGGATACCAATGTAAAGTTTCATTGTTCAACAGTTTAGGGCCTCCTTGGTAAAACCATGCATGTCATATTCAGTGACTATGGCATACTCTGAGGTAGATTCAGTAATAAATTTTGTGCATCAATAGAGTTTTGGCATTTTCTAGCTAAGTTAAGGCACCAACACCGCAACTGTTATGAATCACCTAGTCAAGTCTCAAGAGAGAGCCTCTTTTGTCTCATCACTATATCAATCCATGAAATGGTGGAGAGCCTAAAAACCTTCTCTTTTAATCACTCAAGCTAGACCAAATTGACAAGTTATATTCCTACCTAACCAAACATTTTCCATGTTTTTGCTTCCTCATAAAAATATAGCAATCTAGGGGTTATCCTAATGCAAAATGTACCTTTGAACAGACTATGTTAACACCTTGTTTTAGGAGATTAACCCACTAGCCTTTGTTCTATATTACAAATAAAATCAGTCACACTTTCATATTTTATTTGGATTTTATTTTCACCCATATGTAGTAGCATTGTGCTGACCAATACGTTGGCTTTAAAAAGTAATGTGGTTCTAATAGTCAATATTGACATGGTTGGTCAATCGTTTTCTATGGAATAGATTTATGATGATAGGAAAATTATAGAAGTATCAATAGTCATAGAAAATGAATTTGCAGAGAGACTGGGAAGACCAAATCAAGTTCCCACATCCATTGGTCTATTGAAAACATCTCAACATGAGGACTTAGATACATATCTTGGAAAGGAATCTTCAAATGGAACCTCATCCAAAAAAAAAGACAAACGTAAAAGAAATCGGTCAAGACCCAGGCACAGATACAAAAACTCATTATGGGTATTCATATATATTGGGATAATGTGGTAAAGATGAAGCATAAGGGATTGGTGGGCCACTGGGAACACATTAGTATGTCTAGTGGAAAAATGAAAGAATGGGTGCAGAAATGTTGGTTCTGTATTGTTGGATATAAACCGAAGGTATGTATGCTCCTCAATAGTTGGTTTGGATTCCACTTCATGATAGTGGAAGATGCAGATAGGATTGACTCAATCTCATGTGTGAAAGGTAGGGGATTTTTATGCTTGTAGAATTAGATGGTCAGATTTGATCCTATTAAAGAAGATCCCCAGCGGAAATAGATATGGATTAAATTCCTTGGCCTTCCTTTGGAACTATGGACCAAGAAGGAAATCATGGAAATTTCCAACAAGATAGGAAAATTCTATTATGTCGATGAAGGATGTGCTGGCCTTCTGGAAAAATGAGTAGCATGGTTTTTCATTGAACCAAATTCCATAGAAGGTCTCCCGGCTACCCTTGATATCTATTAGAGTACACAATCTATCATAAAACAAGTGGATTACTGGGGAATCCCTTTTAGATGTTTGGGATGCCATAACACCATACATCTAATAGTGAAATTCCTACATAGAATTGGTTGGGATGACATCAAAATGTATGATAAGGCTATAGGCATAAATGAAAATCATGCTTTTCCCAAGAAAGAACATGCCCCTTGGGAGCTGCCAAATGAAGTGTAGGTGCCTGCGCTAGAATAAGTTCCTATAAACAATAGTAGTAGAAAGGATAACAGTACGTTACTCCAGCAATTAATACTCAAGAAATAGATTCCCAAGAGATGCCATATGGATGGGGAAACTTGGCGAATAATGAAGATAAAAATTTCACTCAGGAGGTTGGCCAAATTCGATATATTACAAAAGGAAATGACCCCAGTTGACATCTAGAATTGAGGCCTTATGCAACATATCCTTCTCAACATGATAATATACAAGCAAATACTTCCCCTGTCTTAATTGATGTTGATGTGGAAAATCTAAAAATGGATGAATCACTGGGCCTCGAATCGTTGTCAGTTAAGAAGAACTTTTTCAGGAGACAGAGTCTTTTACTAATATGGATTTCCCTAGAAATGGATCAACTAAGAAGAAAAAGGGTATTAAATACAAAAATATATCCTCATGTAATGGAGCAACTCTCTATCCAAACTTTTATCTAGGAACTTCTTATTACTACTACGAAGAAACAAAGACCTCAGATTCATGGGTCCTTATAGAAGACTATCCCGTGGAAACCCAATCTAATTGAGGATCATGTCATTAGATATAAGAGGTTTTGGATCACTACAGTCTTGTCAAACACTGCATAATATAATTCAAACTAGAAAGCCTACTTTGGTGTTGTTACAGGAAACAATGGTAGATAGGGACAAA